>VZTI01003805.1:1713278-1725818 GCA_013397865.1 Struthidea cinerea | reverse complement strand
TATACTTTCTTTTTTTCCCCCAAACTGGAAGGTACCACACATGCATAAGGATGACAAACATGTTGCAAAGTAAATTATGTGAACAAAGAAGTCAAATTGCATGAGCAAATGCATTGAAATGAGCAGAAAATGACTCAGTTAACACCTCTCCTTCCTGCTCCTTTAATTGCTCCAATCCCTCAAACATACCTTCAGTACTGCAGGAAAAATAGTACTAATTTAAACAACGCTGAAAGGACTCTCTTAGCAGGATTTTCTGAAGCAATGCAGAAAAAAATATAGTAGAGAAGAAGCTTGTTAGACTTTAGATACAAATTCAGTAAAGAAAGGCTACAAACCAGCTTCTACACATTAAGAAAGGTATGATTTTCTGACAGTTTCTGCATTAGGAAAGGTGGTATATTTTCATTAATTCTACCTTGCAGTTACAGGGTGGGTTTTTCAACAATACAATGAAATGTATTGGAAAATAGACACTTCTCTAGTAATATTCTTCAATGCACAGCTTTCTACTCTAACATAAACCTGAGTATGTTCATCCATGTCTCGGGAAATAGAGGAACATGATTTGCATAGACATATAGATCTGGCCACAAAGTAGTTCTTCAACCTGTTCTCTGTGATAACCAGTGACAGGACCTGAGCAAATGGCACAAACCTGAGTCAGGAGAGATTTTGCCTGGATATCAGAAAAAGGTTCTTCCCCCAGAGTGTGGATGGGCACTGGAACAGACTCCCCAGGAAAGTGGTCACAGCACCAAGTCCAACAGAGCCCAAGAAACATTTGGACAATGCTCTTGGGCACACAGTGTGACTTTTGGGGATGGTCTTGTGCAGGGCCAGGAGCTGGATTTTGATGATTCTTGGGGTCCCTTCCAACTGAGCATATTCTGTGACTCTATGATTCTACTTCCCATAGATACATAGCAGGAAAGCAGAAGTTAAAGTCAACAACAGGGAACAACAGGGTAACAGAGAAGCCAGATCACTGTTCAAATGTGCATTCTCTGTGCAGAATTCTTCTCACTCTCAAGCTGAACGTGTATTCCCATAGAGAGTGAGGGATGTAACAATAGAGGTACTTTGACTTCTGAGAGGAGGAGCCTGCCCATTGAGCAAGGAGCAGATATTTGTTTGTTCAAAGGCACACGTTGCTCTTGGTCACTCCTCTGGTGGAGACAGCTTTGCCATAGCTCCAGCTTGCCAGGAACTTCATTTGACGGAGTACTTTCAGTTTTCTTTTGATAATCTGCCCCCTTGACAACAAAATGGAGGCATGGAGAGAGGAGAATGGCCTTGTTATTTATTATTTCTGTGGTCATCATACTTGGAGACCCTTCAGAAAACAGTTCTTACCTCACTCAGAGGTGCAAACAACAAAACAAAAAGGAACTTTTCCCCAAAGCATCCAAATTTAAGTACAATTTATGCACATTTCCTGTGTGCCGTAAAACCTCTTTTCCTTTTCCATCATTTTAGTACACACTTAATCTCTCCCATCAAGGAGAACCCTTAGAGGCAGGTGCTTAGACCTACCCACCATCATGCACTCCTAGCAGGTCTCAGGACCACCCAATCCAGCTGGTCCCAGAACACACCACAGCATGAAAACTGGCAATGTAGAGGAACAACCACGAAAAAATCCTAAAAAAGCTACTATAAAAGTAGTGGACATGTAGCAGAGTAGAAATGTAGCGAGCCCTTTCAAAAAAATAATTTATAAACCTTCCATTTATTTTTGAATCCTACCTCTTCAGCTAAGAAGGTGCCAAAGAAACATTTGAACACTACTACAGAGATGCTTGCACGGGCTGCTGTTGCTCTATTTTCCCCATCTTTTACTGTATATATAAATATATAAATATACATACATGCAATCAGGAAGAGGAGAGGCACATCTCATAAATGCTGCTGAGTGCCAACAAGAGCTCTGCTATTTGGATGCAGTTCTCAATTTCCTAAATCTGCAAAACTAAACCAGTAACCTCAAGAGACAGTCTGCTTTGGGGGCACTGCCAGCCCAGCAGAAATCATGCAATCCTGTGTCACTAGCCAGTTTTATAGCGGTCTGGTTCAGGGTTGCTGGTGCTTTTTCCCTGCTTCTGTATCACTGGGGATATAAAAATGCAAAAATGGGAACAAAAAATAAAGGGCAGGGAAATGGAATACTTTTTTGGAATGTCAGATGTTGGTTCACGTTAGGTTTGAATTGAGCCATGAGGGACTGGGTATATTATTTCATCTAAGCCACTAAATTTTATGTAGGGATGAAAGAAATGTTTGAAACAGAAATTATCAATATGTTTTCCCCTTTATACCTGCTCAGATTGTTAATTATATTGTGAGGCTTTTCTACTCTTGCTTTAGTGAAAACTCTGTCATGAGTACTTTTCCCTCAAAAATTTGGAAACAAGATATTGTAGAGGACTTGGGTTTGGCTTAGGTTTGTTCAAATTGAAGTTGGTTGAACAGTTCTTACCAATTTCTGCTGCGATGTATTATTATTCCTGTGTTAGACACCACAGAAGACTCTATCACTCATACATGAATTTTAAACACTGATGTTTATCAACATTCTGTTCCATTACGTGGTATATTCTCTGGTTTCTGCTCTTCAAAACCTCCATTTATAATTCTACAACAGAACTAGGGAGAATTCTGGGCTTTTGTTAGAATTACACCAGATGGTTGATGTAAACCTGGAGATCCAATCTCATTTGCCACAAAATTCTTTAAGAGTTTTCCATATAGATATTAGGCAAACGGTCCTAATCCTTCCAGTGCTCTTTGTGTGTGTCAGACAGCATCCCAACAGTAGCTCAAGGAATGTGCCAATTCACTCGAGAAGGAAAGAGGATCCCTTATGGTACAAGAGCCTGAACCAGGCAGGACAAAGGAGAAAGAGTGACCTCTCCTGGCACCGTGGAAAACCTAAAGCTGTTTCCTATCAGAAACAAAAGGGGTTGGGAAGGAAGAAGAGAGTTGGATTTGAACAAATAAATTTTTTTTTCAAAGGTAAACATTGTTCATCTCACAGGGAAATTCAAATCCTCATCTGAGTTCAGGAGTTCCATAACAATGAGCAGGCAACGAGCTGACAGTTTGGTAAAGTTTAATGAGGATAATTATTAATAAAAACCAGCTAACACGCCCTGAAAAAGCTTTCTGTTGGGCTTTGTGTGATCATTTGGCCTAATTATTTTTGATGTTTTGCCCGTCAAATAACGAATGTGCAGCTTGTGAAATGTCAGATATAATTAGAACAAATAAAGCTGTATCATGAGCATCCAAAAAGACTCCAACACCTATTAGCAAAAATTCTCCTTAGGAGCCATTTACACAGCACCAGCATTTCACAGGTAGGAGAGCTGGCACAGAGGTAACAGACAAATTTTGAAGTCAAACAAAAGTTCTTGAGAGATTACAGACAGGTAAGAGTTCTCTGGGCTTTGTTAATGGTATCCATTTACGGATCTTAGATAAGTTTCTTAATTTCACTGGGATTCAGTGATAAAACAGGGCCATAAGAATAAGATTTCCTTATTTCTCTTATCATCTGCCAGAGAGTAATACATGTGACATCTCTGCTAAGTTAAATAATGAGTTCCTGAATCCCTGTTGGAGTCAGTTAAAGGTATAGAATACACACATGCAATACAGGATATTGAATTCACAGCTCCAATCAGCCTTGCTCTGTGTGTTCTGCATTGCTGTGGGGTTACTACTCCAAGGCTCACACGTTGCTTAGAGGACTCCCCCCCTTCTTTCCTCTCTTCAGAAATGCTCAAGACAGCGTCACTTTCCAGTGAAGCTGAAAATATTTGCTCATTTGCACCACCACCTGACCAGCATTGCTTTTAATTAACTGATTACCCCACTTGTGTGCCTGACATGCAACCAGTATTCGTTTGGAAGAGCACAGAAAGGCCAGGTTAAAGAAATAAGCATTACTGTCATGCAACTCTGTTTTTAACCTGCAGTGGGAGCATCTGGGAATTTAGATCAAGCGAAATATCCAAGATGTTTTTGATCTAGTCAAACTCAAGTAAGGAGATAGGGTTTTTCACATACGATGTCAAAAATGCTGGAGCTGTTTAAGAAAATAAGACCCCTGAGGTTCAACGACAGAACTCTCCATTGAATACCAGGCCCCGAGATCTAGACAGGAACATAGCGGTGAGAACTGAACAATGGAAGAAGTTGTGCAGCTTGGAATTTAATCCTTTCCATCACAAATCACAGTTTAAAGACAGATTTTTGATTCAGTTCAAGAAACACCTTTTTTCTTCCTTCTCCCAATGCCAGACAAACATACATGCACGTATATCATTATGGTAATGCAACTTTTGAAGAAGCCATGGCTACAGCTCAACCTCCGCAGTTCCAATTAGCCTCTTTGTCCATCCTATTTTCTTCTGCAGGAAATACCTTTCATACTTATTTCGCCGAGTTTTGAATATTTCTATAATGACCCCACAGTATTCAGGGGACAATTCTCTTGCTCTGTTCAGCTTGGTCAGCAGGCTCAGAACTCTGTTTCCTGGTACCTCCTGTGGGTGAGCACCCTGCAGCACCCACCTTGCACTGATATGCAGAATTTCTGAGGTGCAGAAATTCAGCTCCTGCCCAGGGTCCAAGCAATGCAACCACAAAGCCATTCAGGACAATAGCTTTGGGAGTCTTCAAGAACATCACCAGAAAAAAAAATGCTATTCTGGCCAGACAGAAAGTCAAAGAATATTGCCAAAAGAAGTAAGAAATCGGACTGTTTGAAACACGCATGGATGCACTCAGATTCCTGCCATTATGGGTAGGAATCTTGCAGTCAGAATTATATCGGGGACCAGTGACCCTGATTCTTAATAGAAATGGGGAAGAGGGGCCAAGAGGAAACAAGGAAAAGGGGTATGAAGGTAGAACTTTTCCATTAGAGAAAAATACCTAACACTTGCCACTGGAAAAATATTATGAAACTAAATGCCAGAAATCTTTCCAACATTGTCCTGTCACATCATAAAACAGAGTAGATCACAAAGACTCTGAAGCATTCTGTCTGCAACTGTACCCTGAACCAGTTACAATATTTTATCATATTCTCCAGTGCTGCTAGAAATCAAAAATTGATATACCAACCAACCTAAACAAGATGCAGCAATCTGCATTCATTCAAAAATTATTTTAAAAATTATAGAAACCAGCCATAGATGACAAGAGGTACAGATTGATATTGCTGCCATCAGCAAGAACTACAGCTAAACCACAAGAAAGAAAATAAATTGTATTAAAAGCAATCAATCATATGCAAAATCAAATAAAGCAAGCATATTACTCTCACGCTGCCAAATACAGCCTGTCAAGCACAGAAAGTTCTAATGCAGGGGTCTGTGCTGAAACCAGCTGTGATTCCTATGACACTGAGATCCAGAAGGGATGGGGGAAGATCATCCCTGTCATTTGCAGTTGCCAGAACAAACATTAAGCCAAGAGGAATGAAGACTGTCCAATAACCAGGGCTTATCAAGTTTTCCCATTTCTGGAATTTGCAGATACTAATCCAGTGGCATTCTGTTCAGCTTTGTCTCTTCTCTGTAACTAAAGGGAGCTTTTTTAAGTAGCAGTGACTGTTCAGCATTGGTTTGCACTGCCAATTTAGTCTTCTGCATCTCTTTAGTTACACAAAATCAACATATCAATATTAAATTAAGGTCATGTCCCTATGCTATTCTTGCCGTTCTATACTGAGTATTTGGAAATAAGCTTTCAGGGGTTAAAGTCAACTGCTATTTAGAAATTGTGTAACTGCATAGGAGAGAGATTTCTCTTTAGCTCAAAATAAATGCTTCTCCCAAAAGACAATGCTAGCCAATGTTCCCATGACAGAGTCGCTGTAAGGAATGATCTGAATGAGCTAATCCACCTTACAGAATATCCTACATTTTGAGTCCATGACAGAGAGAGAAGCAGCTGCTTTCCCAAAATAGCTAAAATCATGCTCTGGCACTGCTGCCTCTTCCAAATGTTTCTGTGATTTTTGTCTGCTTTTGATCTGAGTGATGGAATAATTTTCAGTGAAGCTGTTGTAGTAAATTTCAGCCCTCCCTTGTTTGTCTTTAAAATGTGCAATCGTTAAAACACACACATGCTTTCCAATCAGATCTTTCAAAGAATGCTATTTTATTTATTTCTTTGTGGGATTTTTTAATCCCAGCAAGGAATAAAATAGGTAACAAATTTTTAGTACATTTTGTCAAAGTAGGAATGAAAGAGCTAGAGAATTATCTGTGATATATCATAATTCTTTTCTGAGATAATTACAAAAAAATTGCCAGGCATTCAGGTAATTTCAGGTTCCCTAAATGCATACAGATGGTTGTCTCTGAGCTACTGCACTTTGAATTTCAAGGAAAACAGCCTCTGTTTGCCCCGAACTGCTGCTCTGCTCACAGAATATATTAGATATCAAATTTCAGATGCCTCTTTCTTTAATAAAATGACACAGACAGTCCAATACAGCAAAATTCTGCACTTAGTGGCCTCTTAATCTATTCAGTGCTTTACATAAGTTGATCAGGTGTATGTGAGGTGATTCCCACAGCAAAAACAGTCTCTCCGGCAATTTGAAAAATGTACAGCAATGAGGAACTTTTCATTTAGCAGCCAAGAAAAGACCATTTTATCATCAGCCATATCAGTCCCTGCAGCAACTGGGAGCAAAGAAAGGTAGACTCCCATCACATCTTTAGGCTGGGCTACAGATGAGTAACAAAACCTAGAACCATTGTAACGCTTTCCTAAATACCAATATCCCCTCAGTATTTGGAGGGCACCCATCACATGCTGCAGCTGGGAAAGCAACGACCATCACCTGACCAGACATGTGGAGTGCAGAGCGTGGCTGCTGTGCCAGCATGGTCCTAACGAGGATATTCAAAGGTGTGAAAACACCACAGAGTCTGGGGGGAATGTTCAGGGGCACGATGCTGATGCTGGAGGGGCATTTACAGAGATGGGCTAAATTCGGCAGTCAGCAGTCCTCAGACATGAGGGGTCACCTAGTTCAGTAAGGAGCTCTCCTCCACTGCAGCACTGCACAACATTTTTCTAAGAATGCGGCGTGGTTCTGCAGACCACAGCCAGCATGAGGACTTCTGACCGCTCCAACAGGTGAGAGGAGCAGGAGGACCATGATGAAGTTTCATCAGGCAAAATAATTGGGTCTTCTGCCATGACTGACTCTCTGGATCTCTCACGAAACTGGGAGCTACCAAGGTTCAGAATCTGCTTACTCTCAAACCATTAATCTATTTCATTCATGCAACACCCTGTGTATGGATAAATTTCCTGTGAGAACTAGGTTACAATCCAGCTTTTCTATGTCTCCTGTAGCAGCAGGACATCATGGACCAGGCAGAGCAACCCCAGCCTTTGTGGAATTGTCTGGATTGCCAGACCGTGCTCTCCCAGTTCAGAAGGAGAAACCCATTTCCTACTGCATGCTGCATTCTGGCACCTCCCCCCCTAACTTACTTCAGCCCCTGGAAAGGGCAGATCACATCCATCCCTTATCTTCTCATCCCTAAGGCATGAATGTGAATGTCTGGTGGGTGGTAAGTGGCTAAATTCATTAGTGGTTACAAAATATGTTGTGATCCTCAACTGGAAAGATCTGTGTAACTGCAGAATAATGTGTTGTTTGCTTTGGCACTAGCACTCCTATTTTGAATCTGGCAGTGAATAATTGGCAATTGCTTGGCCAGAGACAGACAGCCAAAAATAATAGCCACCACTGCCAAAAGAAAACTAGAGCAAAAGAACCGATTATTTAATCACAGAAACTATTTTCATATAATGAATAAAATATTTAAATAAAGTACATGATGGGAAAGATACACATTTGAAGGCATCCATGATGTGGGCTTTGGTCATAATGAAATAGATGTGAGGAATTACAAGTATTCTACTGTATTTGTTGAGCTGCAATCATCTCTGTTTTGCTCTGTTTGTGTTGTGCTGTGCACATGCCCTCCAAACAAGGTCAGGCTTGTGGAGGATGCCCCTCACTTCCCCGGCCCAGGTTCTCAGCTTGGTTTCAACAGATGAAACTTCATTTTAACTGTCATGAATTTATGTCTAAATCATTCGTTTGTCATCTAATTTAACTTTTATGAGAAATCACTTTAAAAACTGAAATAATTCACTTGTAATTTGAATTTTTATGAAAGATTAATGAGGTTAAGAAAAAAAGTTCAAAAGATAGACTGACTCAGAACTGTCTGCTTAAGATTATATAGAAATCCAATCAGTTACATTCTCTGCTCAGACTGAACCTGTACCAAGTTTCCCAATAACTTCCTAAGAGGGTTTTATTTAATCAAGAACAAGTTCCATGGAGCCCCAAAGGTCACAGTTTAGAAGGATTATCTGACCTAGACTTTGTATAAAGCAGATGTCTCTGCTTTATGGCAATTAGTAAGCAGGAACTGTGGTATCTGGTTATAACTTCTGATTCTCTGTTTATATGAAGTTATGTGAAACTGGAACCTCTTTGAAAGTCAAGCTGTGTGGAAACCATTTAAGACTATTTCATTTCTAATTATAGGCTTGATAAAGCCATTTTCATGCAAGAGTAGGATCAATGCAGAGACTGTCAAACTTGTGAACATCCATCCATTGGTAAGTGGTCTGACTCTTTCAAAGGATATCATGAAGATAACCTTGACATGGGGAATACAAATCTCACTTGAAAGAAAATGTGAACCCTATCTACAAAGTTTAAGACAATCTTCCCCTGCAGCTTCAGAGTAGCTGCAAACTTGCATATTTATTAGCAAAAACTGAGTGTGAAAGTATTAATTTTTTACTCTCTTTCATTTCCCATTCATCCACAAATACAGGCATTTCCCACTGCCTAAAACAGGAAACTAAATTGAACTCTTGCTGGGTTCCCACACAGATGCAAGGTTTGCCAGGGCAGTCACAAACAGAAATGGGCATTTTTCTCCCCCTGACCTCTGGGCACGTGTGGTCAGCTCTGCCACAAGTGGCATGAGCTGCCTCTACTCCAAAGCAGTGAAACCATGCTGGAATGTCACTGGGCCTGAACCGATGCTGCCCGAACTTTGTGTGGTTTTTGTTAGTCCAGGCTCAGCAGGATGCTGCTCTCACAGCTCTGTGCCAGTGGAGCTGCCCAGCTCCCACACCCGAGGGTTTCAGCTGCAGGGCTTTGAACACAGGGGGAAGAGGTGCACAAGTGTCTTTGGCTGATGGTGCAAGGACATCCTGGGCTCAACTGCCAGCACGCCGAGCACAGCACCTTCCACTCCTCATCTCTGCTGCTCACAGCCTGCTGCACTCTGATGAACTTTAGGAATCAGTGGGACAGCAATACCACTGCTGTGCACAGCGGGAAGCCTTCCTCACAACAGGAGGAAAAAAAATTACATGTTTTCATATTCAGATCTTAATTTTTCCCTCCAGAAGAAAAAAAAAAAGAAAGTGTTAACTGCAATTTTGTGAGAGTTATGTATGAAGTAAGTGGGAGGCTTTACAAATGAAAATTGCCTTTACTCACAGGTATAGGACATGCTTTATGTAGAACTCAGATATTTTCAAGCAATCAGTTATGTTTCAAAATCTAAAGAGACAAATACTTTTTAACTCAATCACTGATTTAAAATATGTTCTTGCACTGTTGTAAGCTTTAGAATTGACTGCAGAAAAGAAGGTGCAATACAGACAATAAATTGACTTTTACAAAAATCACGTACACATCTAAAAGAGAACATGAAACACAAGTTTTAAGTCTGAAAATGTTATGGGGAAAAGCAGCTGCAGAACTGCTACTATCATACAGGAAAGCAATTAGGTGATTTTATCCCAGTGGTAACTGAAATAATTTTAAGAAAACATTAAAAATTCAACCCTAAAAGTGTTTCCACTAAACTTGCACTGTCCAGTATGGTGAGGAGTTTGCACAGCCCTAGACAAAGTGGTCTCCTCATTTAAGGATGGACATGAGCCCCAAAAAAATCTGAGTAGCCCAGAACTGTTTTTACCACTGGTGCAGTAGAACTGCTGACATCTCTCAGACAAGTGATGAGACTGGTCTAAAACTCAGAAATTTTAGATGAAAAAAATCCTGACAAACATCACTTTACAAAACACTAGAGATTATCATTCATGTTGCCTCTTAGGGCCAGGTTCTGCTACCTTCACAGACATGCAGAAATACTTTCCTACTCGTGGAGTTTCATCCATTTTGCTGTATCTGATTCTGAGCCCACTGGGAGCTCGGTGGGAAATTCCTCTGCAAAAGCAGCAAGGAGTTTTCTATCAGGTCTTGTGAGACAAGTGCAGCACCAAGGGAACACTTTCAACAACATCAAGGAATGTTAACTATGGACATCATTAGAATGCACAGATGAAGTGTAAACATCCTGAATAGATGGTTTCATGGTACAGTGGGAGAAAGGAACAAACAACAAACGATGAGCAAAAGAGGTTCGGGGCAATTTGTGGCATACACAGAATGTAAACACTTCTACAGTGTAATGAATAAAACGTATTCCTAGCACATATAAAAGCCAGAAGACATCTTAGAAGAGTGTTGATGGAATAAAGAAAGAGAAATGTGGTAACTCTGTGATCACAATCTATAGTAAGACTAAAATGGAAGGTGGTGATTATGAATTTCACCAAAATTTCTTGCAAAGTATATCAAAGTTCCAAACTAAACCTAGAAACTACATCTGATCTTCCTGTATTTCCACGTGTTCATATTTCCACAACATCACAGAAGACTTGGGCACAGACACAACTGAAATTGGTGGAGTCTCCCTAGTTTTACATTACCATTCATATCTGAGTCATACCAGTGAGCCAAGTGGGCTCTTAATCCAAAATCTTTACAAAGAAAAGTCTTTTAAGAGTGCATCTTATGATCATTTAATCTACCATAGCCTATTTCACAGCTGGGAGTTGGCTAAGGGCACATGGGAAGAGGAATTATTTGCCCTAACCTGTTGGTATCACCTTGTTAAAACACAGTAACTTAAGCACTTCTCACCTTCTGACTAAAAGTTGAGTCAATGCGAGTCTTGCTTAGTTTTCCTCCAAATCAGCTAATCTCATTTATAGTTAGATTATTGGTTCCACCACTTGTTTCTCATATGCAAGTGTCTCCTTCAGAGCTATTTCTCCTGTTTTAACACATGTAAGCCTTCCTGACATCCTGTGTGTAACGGATCCCACCACTTTCTGCTGGCTTAAGGAGTTTCTTCAATTACTCTGAACAGGAGGAAAGGTGACACTTCCTTTGCACAATGTGTAGCAAAGAAAGTGGTAAAAAAAAAAAAAAAAAATCAGCTCTATCACTATATTCCCAACTATCAGAAAACAGAATCCATATTAAATAGGACACAAAAACAGTCCTCCAAACTAAGCATGGAACTGGGCAGTGAGCAAAAATTAAGTTTTGGGATGAGAGAAAAGGAGAAAGAAGGATATAACCTCTGGTTATTTCAGAGGAATGAAGGTGGCTGCAATACTGCCCTGATGTGGGGTCTAAACATCTGCAGTTCATCACCTTTGCACACAGAGTTACACACGGGCACTCTGTCCCTTGGCTTTACTCAGCCTGGCCCTTCCCTGCTCTTTCTGACATTTTGAGCTCTGTAAAGAATTTTTGTCTGATTTTGAAAAGTACCTGAGAAGATGGAAACTGCTTCTGTAAGACCACTATGGGAGTCAGCCCTCTCTAACTGCACATCCAGTCCTACCTGGAGGTACCTAAAGAACTTCACATGCTTATCATCTGTGCCTTCTAGAACATGCAGAGTGAACTCTGACTCCATGAATTGCAGTCTGCCAGCAGCTAAACACATGTGGCCCTTTCTCGCTCCCTGAGCACTCCCACTGCAGCCCTGGTGCTCCGAGTCAGCAGTGCCACTGGTATGGAAACGATACTCAGGTGCTTAAGGGCTTACAGGCTCAGGGACAAATGTGGAAAGAGACTGAACAACTTTGATAAGGGATTTTAAAAAAGAGGGAGGTTAAAAATGGAAATTGCAATCAAGGCACAGTTTGAGCTGAACACTTCCCCTCTCCCAGCACTGCCTTGCTGGGTGTTGGAGACAAGGCTGGTGGATACCTCGGGCAGCAGGCGAGTTAACAACACACCTACTGCAACCCAGCACGCAACTCCGTTGTGGAAGCTCCCGTTGCTGAGAGTCAGAGCATCGTGACTGAAGAAGGGATGAAAATTACAACATCCTCAACACTAGAAAGACCAACAAAAGCCAAAAACACCAAAGGTCTCCATTCTCCTTCCAAAGGTTGCTATATTTAAGTTTACCCTATTGAAACCAAATAAATATGTATCCCTAAGGTTTAAGGTGAGGACATAGATCAAGATGCTCAGCTGCTGAAAATGAGTGGCCAACTTCAGTGACAGTTCCATGACACAGAGCAGGTCAGCACTTGCCTTTATACCTCTTAAAGTAAGTAAATCTGATCAATAGATCACTTATATTTAAAAAAAAA
>VZTI01003805.1:1674966-1713267 GCA_013397865.1 Struthidea cinerea | reverse complement strand
AATTTTAAAAAAAAAAAAAAAAAAAAAAAGAAAAACAACCTAGATTAAGTCTATCTCAAGAATAAGTTTTCATTTCTAAAAAAAGGCAGATACTTTTTTTACACGAGTCTGTTAAGAAATGGAATCATTTACACTATGTTTAAGTTTTCCTTCACAAAGATTGTGCACATGCTTTAATTATATTTCTTTGAAGAATTATGCTTAAAGGTTGGGACAGATTGGAAAATTTTAAAACCATTTTAGGATAAACTGCACTCTCCATTTTACTTGGTAGAGCCAGAATGGAGAGGTCTTTCAGCATATCTGTCCACATAAACATTCTTTAATTCTGATGCTAAAACTGAGCCTTTAGTAGTGTTTTCAGGTGATGTTTCTAAGTTCCAGTTGCCAGTGTGATAGCCTGGTAGGAAGATAAAGTCCCTTTCTGCTGGCAAAAACCTCTCTCCACGTAATGAAAAATAAAAATCCAGAGTCCTTGACATAGTTTCAGTAATATTTAATTCTGGATTATTAAATCAAGTTAATAGTTTTAAACGGTTTCCTTTAAACATGTTAAAACACATATTGTATTATTTTACAAAGAACAATTCATCTAAATGCTAAAGATAACATTTTCACCCAACTAAAGCAAAATGTTCCTTAGTTTCAACTTTCCTATGCAGAATATGCACAGCTAATATGTAAGAACAAGTGACAGATTGCTCATAGCTTCTATTTTTTCCAAGCTATTTCCTTCATCTTCTCCTGAGCCAAATTTTTATTGGCTAAAATTAATGGACCCCAAAATGAACCCATCCTAGTTAGCAACAAATACTTCATGGCAATTTCAAAAACAAGTAAGATACTACTAACTCCCCAGCATAGTTTATGCAAAAGTGTGGATTTTCACCTTTTGCTTGACAGTCATGCTCAATATAATTTTTTTTTTACCTTAGTTATTTTATTATTGGTAGGAACCACACATTAAAACCTCTGCGTGCACAGAATTCCTTCTCTAAGTTTCTGAACCGACACTAAATAAGATGTGACATCAAACCTTACACAGTTACTCTTTCCATGTTGAATGCAGTCAGAAAAATGCACTCAAAGCAGAATAAGCTTTATGGAAATGACAGCCAAAAGACTCTCTTATACTGAGACTTCAGACACCTCTTCTCATGCCTAAAATGTGGATGCTGGTGGGTCAGGAAGCAAGAAGTCATTATTCAAACAATCCTAGGCCCATTATTCATCAGTCTCAGTACAGCTCTGACTGCTGCCTCCAGAAGTACTTTTTTTGACACTTAGAGATGGCCCTAATCATTTTGATGAACACTAAGGAAGTCATCTATCAAAATACATGGTAACTGAATCAACATCACTGTGTTATCTATGATAAAAAAAGCTAAAACCATCTCTGTATATAAATTTTAGAAATGGAAGGAAGGCCACAAAACAGGGAAGGGAAACCTTAGAAATAAAAATGAACTCTTTTCCCAAGCCTTAAATCAGATTTGAAAACTGTCATTTGTCCAATTAACACAGTTTACTTTTGTTATTCATTTTCATATATGTCTGGGCTCTGGCAAGGATCATCAAGACAAGTATCAAAATACCTTGAAAATATTGTACATACTTCTTGATTGGGAACACGACTCAAAAGAAAGATCTCAGATTTCTCTACCTAGCTCTGTAACTTCAAAACAAGATTTTTCTACAGTGTAAGAATTCACTTGGGCACAAGAATCTCAGCCAAGATTTTCCAAGTCTTTTGGTGCTTCACCTAGCCAAAGCTAATTGTTCTGAGTATCCCCAAGTATTCATGCAATAGAGATGTAATAGTAATACTTCATGCTTTGCAAAAAGCATTGTGATCAGGGTTTAAGAGACAATTCATGGTAAATGAACAGAAAACAGAGATGAGATAATAAATTCATTGGAAATTAAATAAAATAATAATTGAAAACCGTTCCAGTATTCCAGATTGGTTTTATGCCTTATAAATAATTAACAACAAAGTGCTAGTTAGCATCAGTGCAAGGAGAAGTGAATGAAAAATGATTCAGAGAAAATACCTCAAAATCACCTATACTTCTTCCCATATGAATTTTCTTTTACTGTCTCTTATCATAACACGGACTAAGCCCAAATTTCTGTAGACTTACTAATATCTGACAGAACATAGCCTGAGGTGATACAAGAACAGACTGAGAGGAATTTTCTGCAGCTCCATCTGCACAAGAACACTTCCAAAAGGCAAAAAGTATTTCCCATGTTTCAATGAACCTATTTGCTTTGGGGAGATGGAGAGTGAACACAGAGAATAAGACACAGCCAGTTACACCACTCCCACCTATGCTCTGCCCTCTAGGGCCAAGATTTGTCCTGCCAGGCACCTCTCCAAAAAAGATGCTTCCCCACATCGCCCAGATCCAATAGGAGAAAAGAATTTCTCATGGGCCCGTGGGCGATTTAACAAGCAGCTGCACACCTGACATTCGCTCTCTGGTTATCACCTGCCCGAGGTTAAAACAGCCTCTCCAGGAGTAAAGCAGTGCTCTCGCAGGAAATGCACGGGACTCGGGAATCAGTCAGCGAGCTCAGCAGGGACAGAGCCCAGCGATGCACGGTGCCCATCAGCACAGCTGCTGCCTCAGCACCGCTGTCACTCTGCCTCGGGCCGATTTCAAGTGCAACATCTCTCGCGGATAGAGAGTGGAAAAACTGCAAGGACATCACTGATCTGACAACACTCCTACTACTGGCTTAAGTTTCTTTCCACTCCATCAGCAGAATCGGCACCAGTTCTCCTTCCTGGCTTTACCCTTTGCCTTTCCAAGTGCGGGCCCCTCGTTCTCTGCCTCCAGCTCTAACAGCAGTCCCGGGGATGACAGGGACACGGGCTCGCAAACACTGATTGATGGTACACTTCCTAAGGAAGCAGGAGCAAGTAATAAAGACGGCCTTAAGACATGATTTATGTGTGTTTGGCAATTCAGACACATACTCACACTGCAGACTAGCTAGAGGTGGGGGCAGGGAGAGTGGATGCTGGTCATCTATCAGGAAAGCTCTGGCTAAAAGGCAAGAACTGGTTAGACAGCTCAAGTCAGAGGGAGTAGAATATGGAGCAAATGCAGCATCAGAACTCAATGCAGAGATATATTTATTTTATTTTGTGTTTGTTGAAACTAAAAATGTAAAATGTTTTCAAGTAACTTGGGGAAAAAAGCAATAAATAAAAGCAAAAAACATTCATAATATAAAAAATACCAGTTCCAAGAATTTTTTTAGGAAATTAACTTCGAAAACACAGTATTAAAACATTAACATGACTCTGAACTCACCAACAAGATAAAAGAGGCCAAAGTCTTTGTCTTTCTGCCATAAGGGAAGAATGAACCTGAACTTGGACTCACACAGACAAAGGTAAATTCTGCAAAGACTCAGGCAGTGAAATAGTAGGGCGTCATATGTCACCCCTTGATTGAGGTATGCCATCCTATAAGCCCCTGTGAAACACAGCCCCAAAACCAGAAGTTCTGTGCTTGGTTTCCTGTTTGGTTTTCTAGGTAAAATCATTTAAGAATGTGATTAAGAGCTCCAAAATGCTTTAAACGTTAGGGGGTTTTTTTGAGTAACCAAGCAGTCCCAGAAAATATGCCAATTTTTTAGTAAGAGGCTTGTCACCAATGAAGTCTGGTCAAGTGCTGAAAAAAACTTCTCCTGTTTATTTATTCCCATTCTGAGCACACTCATTTGCTCACTTTCCTTGGCCCTTGCAGCAAAGAAGTTTTCCCAGCAGCAACAGAATTATAATGATTAATCAATGCTCAACAACACTTGCAAATATCTTAACTTGTTATGTATAAAAATAGGATTTTTGCCCCAGATGTGGTTCTTGAAACATTACCACAATGCTGCCCAAAAGGAGATTCTCACTGTCTGTGGGGTGTGCAACCAAAAGAGCTTGAACCTCAGAAATAGCAAACCCGAAAAACGTTCACAGCTGAGCTACTGATTCCGAGGGAGAACTGTTCGGCAGATAATGACTAAAGCAGACAAAACTGCAAGTGATTCATGGAGCAGGAAGTTGTGTCAAAGACATTGCTGAATTATGCATGTAGTGAAGTATCATCTTCATTTCAGTAACCTTTGCAAATCATGAGACTGGAGAATACCTGAGCCTTTCATTCTCCCTTATAAAATGAAGAAAAAATAGAACATGCCTGAATTTCCACATCACAAAAGATATTTACAAAAAGACTAAAACTAACAGAATTTTTGCTTGGTTTGTTTTGAACGGGTTTTTTTTTACTGGAAATATGAGACTATAGAGCCTGGAAAACAGCACTGTCCAATCCCACATTTTAACATATTGTACAAAAACCTGTTTAGGGACATGAGGAAGGAGGCATGAAACTGTTTCTACCAACACTATGTATTTTTGCTCATTTATAACATATTCTTTGCTCTTCTCCTCCAGGCTGGGGTTCAAAATCACTGATGTCTTTTTTAATTTGGCTTACATATCCAAACCAATAGGAATTTAAACAAAGAAGGAAAGAAATCCACTAAGGGAATGAAGTCACTTTAGCCACTGCACAGATACAGCTCCTCTGTTTCCCCAGCAGCAAATGAACATGAATGGTAGCATTATCTAGACCTCTTTGGATATAATAAGAGATTTTCAGAGCCCTCAGGAAGCCAAAACATAGTAACCATAGCAAGTCACCATCTACACAAACCCTCAGAAATGTGGGCCAGAAACATCTCTGCTCATCATTCTTTTTACATCTAAAACGTGACCAGACCACTGGAAGGGTTTGTGCAGAATGCACATCCAGGGTCTGGTGGACAAGGTCCTACCCAGCAGCAAAATGTCCAGTCGACACCTCCCCCACCTGAGGGACAAACAAAAGTCTGACGTTTTTATACGGAAATACAAAGTAGGCTACATGTTGGATTTGTTTTTGTATAACTCCCGGTTTACTGTGTGGTCCAATATGAAATCCTTATTCCTGTGAAATAACTGTTTTCTGATCTCTCTCCAGAAAAAAACCCAGAGAAACATTTTCAGGGCTAGAAGGAATTACCTAAAGACTTCATCGTGCCTTAGTTTATGCACATATGTAGACAAAGGATCACTTACATCAACTCTTTCATTCATCTAAATTTTATAGTGCCCAGCAGAAATGGTATTTTTCCTGTCTGAAAGTAGTGTCACACAAACTGTTTAGCTTTGTCTTAATTGAGAAAACACAACCCATTTTTTAACTACATTTTGATATAACACATATGCCTAAGCATTCTTGTTTGCTTTTAACTTTTCAGTGTAAGAGTTTTCAGCATTTCTCTGTTCTCAGCTGCGTATGATCCAGCCAAAGCCAGTCAATCACACCTCCTGATGTGGCTGTATATCCAAGGCAGTGTTTCTTTATTTAGTTACAGTCTGAGTGCTACCCCAGACAAGGTATGTTTATGTCAATATTTTACTTGCATTTCCTCTTTCTTTGCAAAAATTTTTACCTGTGTGATCCCTTTACTTTAGATGGAGTTACTCCTGGGTTTTATTGTGACATAGTCAGAGGAGAATCAGGCTGAATGCCTTTACAATTAGCTGGAAGACTGTGCTAAGCCCACTTGGGAACAGTTCCAATGAAGGTGCAGTAAATGCATGACTTATCATGTTGGGATAAGCACTGTATTTTGAAGGAAGCGGTGTAATGGTATCTCATGAGAGCAGTTCTTATTAATTGCAAGTTTTGTGTGGCTTGGATTTATTAAAGTTCTGAATCTATTGCCAGTTGCTGCCATATGTAGTCTATAATTTGTGAAACACAAGGCTGTACATTTCCCAAAGACATTCCCTCTAATCATTTGCAAATTTAACAACTTTAGCACGAAGAGATGCTTCCTAATCAGGACCAGCAATCTGGCCACTGACAAAACCAGTATACAGACAAGAAATAATAAAAGCAAAAATGCATCTATTTATAAAAACAGTAATGCTGATCAAGTAGATTTAGTAAGATTTTTCAGCTGTTCCACACCCCTCTGTTCTGGATTTTTGGATGCATTCTGAGTGTTCTGCTTGGACAGAGGAAGTACTGCCTAACACAGCAGTTGTCACCAGCAATGGGAGGAACAGCTCTGAGGAGCTCTTGGTGAGGGCAGTAATAGCTGCCCACATCTCAACCACCCTGAGACATTCCAACACCAGGGCAGGAAATAAACACCTGCTGTGATGCAATTCAGAAACACTTCGTGGAGCAGAAAATTTATTGTAGGGGTGATGGGGCAATAGTTCACCAGCAGCAAGCACGCTCCCAGGTGGCATTAATGCTGGGAAATTCCTCATTCCTACGGGGACACCCACACTGTTGACAGGCTGCTGCATGAAGCCCAGGAAGCCTCAGGCACAGTTCTGGGAATAAGCTGAGTGAAACTGCACTCAGAGAAGGCCACACTTTTCTGGTTTAGCCACGTTCACCATTTTGAAAAGACCAGAATAGACTGTTTCAGTTGGAAGAGACCCGCAACAATCATCTGACCAGTTTCCTGACCAGTCCAGGCCTGACCAAGACAGAGATTTTCAGTGAGAGCATTGTCCAAATGCCTCTTAAATACTGACAGGTTTGGAGCATCCACCACCTCTCCAGGAAGCCTTTTTGCAGAGTTTGACCACCCTGGCAGTGAAGAAATTCTTCCTTAATGTCAAGTGTAAACCTCCCCTGGTGCAGCTTTGAGCCATTCCCATGTGCCCTGTCCCTGGATACCTGGGAGAATTGTTTTTTACCGAGTGGCTGACTTACCTCTTTGATCTCAATTGTCTGAGGAATGCAAAATAAAGGACAGATTCTTTTCGTAACTGCTCTTTCCAACACAAGAGATTACAATGATTAGTGATGAGGGTTGCGGTGCACAAACAGCTCCTGCCCAGCTCTGATGGAGAGCTCCCACCCACAGCAGTCCTACAAGGGGCTCTGAAAAGATAAAGGATCAAGCTTTGTAGCATAGATTGCACACAGCTCAGTGTAGTTTCCCTTTGGTACTTCCAAATGAGCAATTTTCAAACTTTTCTTCTGAAAATGTTGGTTTACTTCTTTGTTCCTTACGTGACCTGATGGTGTTAGCAAAAGCCAGTTATTTTCCTTACCTTTCAGTGAAAAGTGGTTTCATTTGTTCTTCTAAAACTTCATTCTACTAGCTACCATGCTTGAATCTTTACAAGATCTAAGTCAGTCTACCCCCCAATCCTTCATGATATAAAATTTAACTGAAATGACTGAAATTTAACCCATTACATTTGGTCTTTTCCAATTAAACTTTTCTTTTTTTACATTGACAGTAATCCTTTGTTACACCACAGGGACTTCAATACTAGAATTAATATTTCATAGCAAGAGATACTAAAAAAAAGTGAATAAAGTCTTCTCCTTCATAATAAAGCAGCTCTTTCCCCTAGCTCCTTTTAAAGAATTTTTAAAGCAGGAGTTTTCACTACAGGACAGTGAAAGAAAATGTAAATGAAATGTAGCACTTCAGGGTTTTCAGAGCATTTATGAGATCATGTAGCCACCTCTGCCATGTGTGTCTCTGATAACATTTCTCCTAAGTGTCCTTCACCACTCTTTAGACAAGATTACTTAATAAGACACCTCCTAAAGCTGCTCAGCAGGTTAAAGGCTGCATCCTATTGGCTTACACGACTCAGCTCTGAGGTTGCTCTGACCTTTCATGGCCTGCTAGTAACCTCACTTTTGTTACAGGGCTATGGTTTAGAGTCTCAGAAATATTATTGCACCCCAGATTCTGGCCTCATTTAGATTTCTTTCTAAAGACAAGTGTGCTTGTGTCCAGATTACGCATAAACCTCAGCAATAACACAACATTTCTTTCCTAAAAAAAAATGTTGGGAAAAGTATTCTCAGTAGATGGAAAATACTATCCTTTTAAAGAGAGCAGCTTCTCAGCCTCCTGCACGGTAAACATCCATTGAAAGGAAAGCAGTTATTTTGCAGAAAAATTACTCAAATACTTAATGTCAAGCCTCCTCAATGCCCAAAATCAAAACAGCACAAGCATAACCAATAACAAACTCAACGCCATTTATGGTGAATAATTGAAGAAGAAATAATACCTCTATAACTTCTTGCAAATAGATTAAATTTCCATTACTCTGCACACCATGTCAACAACAGTGCCACTGGAGAACCCAGGAAAAAGACCCTGGGAATCCCAAGTGGGAATGACAGCAACACACAGCAAACTCTGCAGGCAGGAGAGCGTCACACGTGCTGTACATGAGCACTGCACTGCCTTCACTGTGAGCAGAACTCAGGAGCTCCAGCTATTCCAGGAGGAAGCCCCAGAATGTAAATTCCACACAATCATGTATTATTAATAGACACACGCAACACCGCAAAAAGACGGCACCACACTACACGGGTGTAATATTTATGATCGAGCTTCAAATCCTTTACTCCCTCTAAATTGTTTCTGCCTCGATATATATAGTCTAGCATGTTCTTCACTACATCACGTGGTTCCTTTTTTGATTTTGCATTATTATGATCTCCTACATCGTGTCACAGAGCAAATTGAAAAATGTCTTTGTTTTACTACGAGGTATGTGAAGCATTTCTACTTTGCACACATTTTCTACATGCATTTATGCTATGTATCCACAAGCATATATATATTTTTGGTGAGCTTGCAAAATTATAAAATAAAAAGCATTTCTTTCAGGGGAAATTTGCATTTTCTTCATAGTAAGCAAAAATACATATGTTGATGCAGTAGTATCGTTAGGAAAAAAAAGTAAAACAGTAACACCAAATATGCTTAATCTATGTCTAGGGGGAAATGAAAAGAGGCAGAAAAGTCCAGATTGCTCTGAACATGGGCATGTTTGATCTGCATGTAAAAGGAGCACTTTACAGCCTTCACACCACAAGTTCACGTTGATGGACAGGACGTTTAGACTTTGAGTTGGACCTGAAGGAATTTAGTTAACTAAATGCATCCCCTTGCCTCAGAGATGAAAGCCACTTCTGATACCACATGATCTCCCTCTGTCTTTCTTGTGTGGCTGTCAGACATTTCAATACTTCTGTATGTCAGAGAGGTGAATTTGCATCCATGGGACAAGTTGGGAAAAAGACATTGAAGTTTTCTAATTTAAATAAATAAATAAATAAACAGCACCATAAAATTCACCTAACACAGTTGTGAAATGGTCAGCCTGCTTTTGTAACCTCCCCAAAAGCTGCTTTGACAAACATTGGATCATTTTTCAAATAGTCTAGACACCCAAATAGACTCTGTACTCAAAAGTCACTGAGGTTTTCATTGTCGTGCCTTCTGAAGCTCTCTGTTCAGACTCTGAACAGGAAAAAATCCAAAGTCCTGGAATTCATCAGACATCAACTTTCCTTGTGCCAATCACTGCTTTTTGGCTAATTTTAATATTTGCCTTTGACTTCAGCTCCAACAGTAGCATCTAGAAAATTATCATGGGCCTTGCTGTACCTGGTGGAGTAGAAACAGCCATTTCCTCAAAGTTTAGGATCTTAAGAGCTGAAAGAAGCAAAATTAAACATGATTATGTGTCACGTTCAGGGCTTTGAATGCTAAAGAGCTGAGTTCCAGTCCTGTTCTAGCCTTACTCACAAGACCAGCCTAACTTTCCCTGTTTAAAAAATCAAAAGACTTTCCTATTGGCACTTAAGCTTTAATTTCAGTGCTAAATTAAATATTACCTATAATTATAATACCTTGTAGTAACTGATTTGCAAAAAACTGATGTTATACTTAATTAAAACAGGAAAATCAGCAATTCTTTTTGCTAATATACACAGGCAAATATTTTTCCAGAAATATCTTAATCTATGCTTGGAACAAGTATCCTAGTATGTGTATAGCACTATTTTATACTCTTTGTGCAATAGCAAGTTCAGCAGCAGCTCCAGGTTGTCACTGACCAATTTTTCCTAATTCAGCACAGAAGGAACAAATGTGGTTAAGAGAAGCCCAGTCTTAAGCCTACAGTGTTTTATGCTGGCTTCAGCTCCACAAAGCTGTGGAAATAGCTGAGGGTACACAAAATCTTCTGTCCTTGAGCTACAGTTGTCACTATAATGATTTTGGCAGAGTAACAGAATGCAATTGTTGACTCGTTCTAGTACCGCTCCATTGACTTCAGGCTCAATAATGTAACATAAAACTGCTCTCTACTCGTGGTATTGTCCATCACAACAGGTTGCCCAACTGACTCTCACTGAGTGGTGGTTTTGTTGCTCTTGCTGAGACGTTTTAGTGGAGATTCCAAGAACGAGTGAATTCCCACAGAATTTCAATAGTGGTTCTCTACACCCATGTTCTCTATAAATACTACCAAAAGTATTGCCAATCAAACAGTATTTCTAAAATTCTCTCAAAACAATGATAATTTTTTACACAGATTAGATATGTGGCATTCCAGATACTGCAAACATGCATGTGCTTTATTATTATTTCATATGCAGCAGTGTAAAAGTAAAATTGTGAGAAGCTAATCAAATCTATGACATTTGCTACTCATCAGCACTTCTCTGAGATTCCACCTTTGGTGAAGGCTACAAGGATAAGGTTCTACAGTAAAATGAAGGGGACATCAGTCTTCTAGGAAAATAATCCATAAAATGTAAAAGAATTGCACGACAAGGGAGCGTTTCATTGATCTACATCCCTCTCTGGGATGGGTTTGCAGCCTTCTAGACAGAGATTGCATTGTTTAGATAACTACACCCAGCAGTTGTCTTCCAAGGCCTCCTCACACTGACCCTGACCTGCAGCCAGCAGTCCAAAAACACATCTCCAGAAACTGCATGTTCAGGGCATTAACTTCAGCATTACTCTGCTTATCCATAGGGTCAGAGGTCTGCTTCTTTTATCTGGGGGCAACCAGCATGTTGTGGTGATAATACATAGTAAAGCTCTCTTAATTAAAAGGTGTAATGGAGAAAGAGAGAGATGTCAAATAAAACAGAGAGCAGCAGCATCACGGCTCTGCCTCTTCCCCCAGGATGGGAGAGCTCTTCCACTACAGGACAAAAAAGGCTTTTACAAGCAATTGTTCATCTCGATCAGGTCCAAGGATCCTTCCTTACCTTCCCCTCCTGCCTATTTTTTTCTTGATATGAATTTCCTCTTAACAAATACTCAAATGAATGCATTGCCTAAAAATTCAATTATTTGCCTGCCAAGTGGAGGAAATAAATTTTTGAAACTATATTAATCTTCTGCATATCACTTTAAAGCATTTCTCATGTACTTCTTTTTATTCTTTTTTTAAATGGTACAGCAGGGGAACAGAACCATGACTCAGCGGGCCAAGCACATCACAAATACTGGAAAAAACAGACTCCACATATTTTAACATCTTTATATGTGCCACACGTGGTTTGTTTAAAAAAATTAAAATTCTTTTTTTGAGAAACTTCATATCTCATGTCAAATTGTATTACTAAAGACTAGAAAACTTTTTTCAAAGGAAGTGGTTAAAAAAATTAGTCACCTACCCCACATTAAAAGTGGATAAATAATGTAATTTTTTACAAGCAGCTAGAGTTGCCAAATTTATAATACAGAACTACAAATTTGAGTTTTATTGTTGAAAATGCTATCCAACTCAAATATGGACTAATTTAAAGAGGAAATTTATCTTTACACTTTTTCATGTAGATGATAAGGCAAAAGTTTTGAAGGCCCTTTACAGACATTTAACATGTGGTATTCAAAACAACAAATCATGAATTCTTTTATGATATAAACTATCACATGTTCTCTCACTGTGCCCAGAGAATTCAATCCTTTTACTTATTCAGGTATGGGATTTTCATTTACGTTTTGACTCCAGAAATTTTCAGTGTAACGCCTTTTGGAGTTAGGACGACAGGAACCATCAACAACCAATGCAGACAGAGATGTCTGCAGGATTGGGGATGTCAGGACCCAAAAATCAATCAGAAAGAACATCCAGATCTTTTTTCAGCCTTTGAAAGTTTTGGATTTCAAATTGCACTCAGTTTAATTGATCCTTCTGACTGGGCCCATCCCTGGATGGAGCTATGCCAGAGGAACTGCTACTGTGGCAGCCAAGCAACAACATTCTGCATGCTTACAGTAAAATACAACATTCTTACGTTTCTTCTGCTCCAGTTGCATGGACATCAAGGTCTAATTGCAAAACCATCCCAGCTGAGGTGATTTTTTTCATTGAATCCAGAGGCCTTTAACTCAAACCCTAATCTATTAATTCAAACCACACACAACCCCTGCCCTCCAGGAAATTAAACTCATAAGATAATGTCAAAACAAACCCCAACAAACCAAACCCCCCAAAAAATCCAAACCAAACCAAAACGTAAACAAAGAAACAACCAACCAACAAAATACAACAACGAAAGACCCCAATGCAATCCAATAATGAAATACTGAGTCGGGTGCTTGAATTTGGAATTGGGACTGTTGCTCCCAATAGAAGTTCACTTTCAGCACAAGCTATGATGTAATACAGTCTACTGCCCTGAGATTTTTGCTGCAGTTCCTCTGGGAGGAGATGTCAAACTTGACTGACATTTTCTGTTTTGTTGGATTACCTAATGATAATGAATTTAGTGTAGAAAGATTCAATTTAAACATTCAGGATGCTGATGAAGCTAAATCAAACAAGCTACACAAACAGAGAGTCATTTTATTTAACTCTCACCCAGCCCAGAGCACACCCCAGTGGTTCATGCAGCCTGTTATTTATTGATCATGGAGAATAACCAAAACCAGTCATTTTCAGTTTTACCTCTTATAAAACTTAAACATGAGACTCCTAAATTGTGTGGGCCCAAGTCAGTCTAAGCACATTGCAGGGGAAAAGACAACTGCCAAATTCAGTCACTCTGTACACAGAGGTTTTGAGTCAGTGCACTAAGCTGAAGACATTTTTAATAGCATAAATCCAAAAGCACTCAGAACTTCCAATCATACAAAAAATACATATAGCAAACACAAAACTGCCTTCATCTGACTTCAACAAAGCAAAACTAAACACCAGAACTCCCTTTGTAATTTCCTATCCCAATAAACTTTCTAGCCAGCTATACGTAAGGAAAGTGCCCCAGCAACTGCATCATTCAATGAATTCAGCACACATGGAAATAATCCCAGATAACAGATAAAACAGGAGCATATAGAGTATTTCTCTTCAGATATTGCTGCATTTCAGCAAACAGTATGTGAAATTATAATGAAGGACGAGTGCTGGAAGATCACAAAAGCTTTTGTTTTAGTGAAAGACTAATCTACATAGGTCAAGTTGTCATACAAATATATATATATATATATTTGGTCAGCTTTACCAGCTTTGAATCTTTGCAGTTCAAGGACCCCACAGGTCAGGTGAGCAGCAGTTTGCTCTGGCTGGCTTGGTGCCCCATCAGACAAACACCCAGCCTGTCACCAAGGAGTCACTCTAATGCAAAACCACGGGTTACAGGAGCTTAGAGTTATACCGAGAAACAAGCTATCTGGTAGATCTGTTCAAGTCGGGTATTTTACTGATCCAATGTAAGTCTGCTTCTGGAACAAGGACCAGTCAGTATCACATTTTATAAATTAAAAACTTTGTCACAACTGTCATTATAATGGTAATGCAAAAAATATGCATTTCCTATATATTTTAGGTCTTCAGCTCCTACACTCAGGTCTCTTCAGCTGGGTGTTGAAAACAGTGTTACTGACCTCAGACCAACGCTGACTTATCCCAGTTAAAAATCTGACTCCCAAAGTGACGTCTGAAAAAAATTTTGAGAATCTTTCCTGAGAATGAGATTGATTGTTCTTGCTCTGGAACACAGAAAGGCTATCTCATTTCCAAGGACAGCAGCCTCCAGCCTCAAACGCATTAACTGGGAAATTCCTGGCCACACAGTTCCGGTAACTGCATACGCCTGGGATGTTGTCATTTTGGGTGGATGATGTATTAATCTGATTATGTAATATGCAGATCAGCGGATTTTTGAAAAGTAAAAACATATCAAGCTGCTCTGTGCAGTAACTTTGATAAAAAGAAAGAAATTACAAAAAAGGTACAAACGAGAAGCTGGCAAAAGAAACAGAGCATCTCACAGTAGAAGACATAGACCTCCACCACTTTTTTAGTTCACCTAAGAGACCAAGAGATGACAATCACAGGGCAGAAAATCCTGGCCTTATGAGCTCTTTAATCCAGTAGAAAGACATAATGGGGAAAAAATGGCTGAAAGGAAAAGCCAGACAAATTCAGTATTACAACTAACACAAATTAACAGTTTCAGTGGGAAATTAGTAGAAGAAACTATCAAGAAATCCTCCACCATTTGATGTTTTCTACTATGACTGGATGTCTTTTTGAGAGGTATATTTCAGACAAAATTTATATTGTAGGTGGTAAGTGGATAAAATCAACCAGTGTGCAACACAATATTCTTCTAGAGCCTTAAAATCACCTCTGAAATCTATTAACTGTACTGGCCAAGCAGACAGAAAGGCCTCAGAGTACACACACACACAGTGTTTGCCTGGTGAAGCTGGAAAGACTGGCTTATGGACAGAGATAGGTCTCAGACTTGAAGCTGCTCAGAAACCAGAAATACCATAAAGAAATCCACGAAATCCCAACAAATATTTATACAGCTAGTTCTTGACTTACTTGTTCCCCAGAAGTGCTTTTCACAAAATGAATTATCTGAAATCAGGTTACAAATCCAATAATTCTGAGTTCAGTTTATTAATTAGAAGCACCAAGAGGAGCAGCTACTAGCAGGACTGCTGCTGGGCAGGAAGGAGCACTGCTCAAAACACCTCTCCTGTACTGCTGCAGGCTAGTTTTACTGGGTTGTCTTTGGCCTATTAAATAACAAATATTATAAAAAGGTGCAGTTTCACGTATCTTCCATCAGAGCCATCAGCTCAACCTATTTATCACCCAAAGTGCCTTCATTCCTTAATTTAATGCTTACTCAACCACTCTGACAATAGCTGGAAGAGAGCATCCGTTTGAAAGAACAAATTCAAACTATGCTGCATTCCAAAATGAAACTTATTCTGCCCTCAAACATCCATCTTATTTATCTTAATAAAACATCCATCTTTATTTATCTTAGAGGTCTTATTATTAATGTCTAATCTGGATTAATTTAAAGGGAAAGAGGTTACAAATGAGGTTAACTGTGATAAGGCCAATCAATCTTTTGATGTTGTGGTAATACAATCTCATTAAGAAATAAAACCCCACCCCCCTTTATGCTCTTGTTCCTCCCTTCTTTTCTTTAAACATGGGAGCCTTGGTGCCATGTTTTACCTTGATTTCTCTGCCCCACAGCTCTCACTGTGGGGATTCTCTGCAGTGGGCTCAGGGTGGGGGTATAGTAGGGGGTATGAAGGCTGAACGTGCCACTCTCTGAATGAAGTGTGAATTGTGTAATAGCAACCTCTACTTCTTCACTGCTTTGAATCAAAAGAGATGGAGGCATCTCCCACGTCAGCGAAGCCTCTGTCACCAGCCCTCCACTGAAAACTGAGCATACACACATGGGTGAGGGAGGAAAGGAGAAGGAAGTCATTTAGAGGGGATGAAGGCTCATCTCCCGACATATCCTCAAGCCTGGGGAGTGAAACACAATTTCCTTTCCAGTGAAGTCTGCCAGCAACACTCAGCACTCTAGAGAGTGCACAGATCTGCAGGTCAGCACTACCTGGACAAGAGGGCAAATTCTGCTAGCAAACCAATTTAACTGGCTGCACTGGACAGCTGCAAACAAACCATTGACCTAAAACAGCCCAAATTCAACAAACAAACCAACAACAGACTCAAAACAAAAGCCTGTACCTAGAGATGCTGCCAGTAACATCCGAGCTGTTATTAACAGGAAATTAAGAATTAGGAATTGAGCATTAACTAGGAAAAAAATGGTTAAGCCTTTTTATGCATTTTCACTTTATAATAATAATTTTGGTATCAACAGTAAAAGTTATCATAAGGGTGAAGATTATTCAGCTGCTCAGGTACAAAGATCTGTCTGACAAGGAGAAGCTTTAAAAGCAGAGAATCTCGATGTCTAAGTCTTGAATAACGTTACCTGTATTTTTAGTAACTCCTCACTCATCCTATATCACAGAATATGTGAAATATTTGAGGAGATTCTTGAAGATAATCAGTGCCCAGGTGTGGAATGGGGTAGGCAGAAAAAACCAACAGAGAGCAAGAAGAAAGGAAGACAGTTTTGTTCTGACTAAGCTGGATGCCACAGCAGTGCACACACTATAGGCACACATAATCTTTGGCTCTGTTTTACTCAAGAGGCAGTCCCAGCTCTTATCCTCGCTGGTTTGATCCCAATTATATGACTTCTGCCATATAGGAACTTTCCTTTTTTCCCAAAAAAATTAAAGGTATCAGGTGAAACTAATCAATGGAACCATAAAGCCATATGGTATTTTGGTCCTGGATGATAAGTTTATACTCTGAGAATCTGCAAATTAGCTGTGAAAATAAAAAAAGCATTTAAAAATAGATCAAGCAGAGATAAAAGCCTTGGAACACATTGTAAAAATTACAGATCCCCAGACCCCTTAAAGTGAACTTAAAGCAAATGACAATGTGACTGGCTAGCAACTTTATCAAATTCAGTAAAAAGTCCATTTCTTTCTTTATCCAAACAAAGGTCTGCGATCATGAGCACCTCACAATGTCATATGTTATCTAGAAAGCCATACTGTGTCACCAGCTGATAAACATCATCAGGAGTCCAGTTTCCATCTCAAGGGAAACTTCTGGGTCTATCTCTGGTTCATGACTGGGTCAGGTCACTAAAAGTTTTCACTGACCTGAACCTGATCCAAACCAAGGAATTGAAATTCCTGACCTGCTCACCCCAAGGAACAACTCTAATGAAAAACTGATACGGAATCATACAGTAGAGCAAGAGCATGACTGGAGAGCAGCATCTGTCTGAGACAACTTCAGAAGAGCACCTGTCTCTTTTTATCAGGAGACCCCCTGTATTACCAAGGTGCGGACTTAAAGTGAGTCTTCTTGTGGGGAAGCTATTCTGCTCATTTTATTGAGTTAGTCTAACAAAAAAATGTGAAACTGAACTGCATTTTCTGGACATTCATGGTAATTTGTTTGTAAAACCTCACTTCCTTAGTGTTTCTCCTTGAAATCAGTTCTTAAAGCAACCTGAAACCACTTACAACAGTGCTATTATTTTTCATTAAAATAGAGAGTGATAGAACTCAATTTCTGGCAAATTCTAGCTCTAATATAAATTTCCTAAGGCAGTCCTGCAATTTGGCACGCTGGCTGCTTCAACAGCTCTGTACTGTCACAGTAAGAACTTACTGAAATACACTTTAATCTCACAGAGAGTTGAAGTAGACACTGCACCAAAATGTGTAAAGAGTAGTTGGTTTTAAAAACAGCACAGGAAAGGTGAAATGACACTGGAGCACCCACTAACAACTTTGTCATTGCCACACTGAAAACACTTCAAATATTGATTATGGGTAACATTTCTGTGGGTTTAGTCCCAAACTGGGAGACATGTAGGTGGGGAGTGCGGGGAGGGGAAGGAGGTTTTTATTTGCTTGTTTAAATTCTGACTCATAAATACATAGCTCAAGATTATATAGAACATGCAAGTGCTACAGAATTAATCTCTGCTGGTAGCCTGTGGCACACCTCTACCCCTGCAGCAACATGCACCAATTTACAGAGCAAGAACATTTCTGAAGTATTTAAGAAAGTGCGTGTGTGGCAAAGCACAGTGGTGTGCAAAGAGCTGGGCAACTCTGAGCAGGCAAGCAGCACACTGGGCACAGCCTGAGAGCAGGCAAGGAAGTGCTGGACTGATCCAACCACTTTGGCTAAGGGAGTCCTTTGCTGCTCTCCAGGAGGCAGCACGCAGCACACGTCATCCTGAGCCTGAGGTGTAACACCTGGCTGACACTTCATGGAAATAACAATTCCATCCCTCCTCCCTGCAGCTTCGAGGCATCTCCCCATTTCATCATAAGTTTCAGCCAGCTACTTCATATTAGATAAGTCACTGATAACCTAACTACATAACTAGATAAATCAGGAGCTGTGCAATGGAGGCTGGACCAGGTGACCCACGGTGGTCCCTTCCAACCTGACGCATTCTGTGGTCCCGTGATCCACCTTCATCGCTGAACTTGATGCAAAATTGTAAAATTACTAACGCAACACAAATGCAACATGACACAAATGTATGAAATATATAAAATTCATAATGAGGTTTTACACAAAATACAGTGTTCAATGTTGCATGTGGTTTATTCCCTTTTTTTTAAAATGTATTCTCTCTTTGACACGGAGTAGGGAAGGCAGGGAGCAGCTACTCCCAGGAGGTTTATTTAAACACTTGCTTGGTGACAGCAAGCAGGACCCCCACTGCTTTACAAATACAACTTCAGCTGTGCAACAGTAAGAAATATCATCCTGCATCAGCAAGATTTGTCAAAATTCGTCATTCTCTGCTTTTATCAATCCTTTGTGATGTGATCTCCAGTTAAATTTGAGCTTTTTCTGTTAAATATTGCTCCTCTTTCCATTCAGAAGTTTGTCTATGTTCCTTAATTGGCCATATTTAAGCTGCAGCTTCCCAGGAGCTGTTCAAATAACTGATTAGAACTGGTTTTCAAGTAGCTTGAGAATGTGTATTTATGACTGTGATCGTTAGACTCATTTTCTTAGGTCTGCCATACCAGGAACAGTGAAACAAAACCTTTAGGATGTTTGGCACTAATAATTTGTTAACAACTTATCATAGCTTTCCTCAGGGAAAGATCAAAAATGTACTTGTAGTAGTAATATTTTTACTTAGTGCAAAGGTATGCGAGCAGCCTGAAATTTAGCATGGCTACTTAGCACATGCTACACACGCAAACATGAAACGATACACAAAACTCCCTCACCCATTACTTGATATTAAAACACTTTCACTGGCTCTTCAACATACACAGTCCTCAAAAATCATCATTTTGGGATGAATCTGATTGCCACTTTCATTTCCAGCAGCAGGTCAATGTTAATTTACTCATGATTTCATCCATCATTTGTGACCAGGGCTGTATTATTACTCATGAAGTGAATTCATTCTGGTGTTTATTTCACTGAAAGTCTTAAGAGCAGCCCACCTACCTGTAGCACACATAATTTCTGGGGAATGGTTTCAGGTTTGGAGCTCAAAAGATGACACTACAAAGAGCACCGTGCAGATTGTATTTATTTTCATGGCATTCTCATCCTGGGATTTTGGAGGGCTTTGGAAGGGATGAGCAAGTGAAGTCTGAGTGAAGCCTACATTTTACGCTACAAAAGCAGAGAGAAAACTACAGCACAAAGAACAACACTTGTTATATAAAGAAGACTAGAAAGGAATGATTTTTTTCAATGTCCTATAGAGGAAAAAAAACACAGCAGAATTTTCCTCAGTCTAGTTGTTTGGGTAGATTTTGGAAGAAGAAGAAAATTGGATAACACAGTGTCAAGGCTTAGCAAATGAAAGGAAAAGGACGGGTAGCCATAATAGAAGTGAAAGCAATGGAATGGAGAAAGGAAAATAAAGTTCTGACAGTATCAACTTTTTTTTTTAATAGTTAGCAAATAATTAGCAAAACTGTAAACTTAAGAATGTCAAGGGATTAAAGCTTTCTACAAAGAATAAAGAAATTTGGGTTCTCATCCTGGCTCTGACCTTCACTCACCCTGTACTTTAACTCTCCCTGTGAACAGTTTTACAGTGGTAGCACTGTGCTGTGGTTTGTGGTATTACTGCTCGAGAAAGCCTTCCAACTTTTCAGGAGAGGGAGATAAAATAATTTAAATGGGAAAAAGGCAACGTAAATATTGTGAGACTACAGGAGGGGAAGGATTCAGCCAACCTAAAAAACAAAAAAAAAAAAAAAAAAAAAATTCACATGTGTCTATTGTTACTTCTTGCCACCAACTTATATTGACATAGATTTGTAGCACACTGCCTTGGGAAAAAGTTCTTGGGACTATCTCTGCTTTTTCTGACAAATAAATTTAGAGAGTTTGCATTTACTGCTTTAACTGCAATATTCAGGAAAACAGTGACTGACTTTATAAAGCAAAGCTTTTATTTCATGTGGTTTTAATTATATTTTTTAAAAATATATAAAAGAGGCAGAAAAAAATAACTGCTGTCAGTTGAAATTCTTGTGGCATTTGATACAACTGATAGGTATGGTTCTCAAATGAAATAATACCAGTTGAATGAAAATGCTCCTTGAATTAAAATTCTTCTAGAAAAATGTGTACCATTATAGAATTCAACTCCTCCATCAATAAGATGATGAATGACAGCCTGAATCACAAAATCAAGTATGTTTATTTGGCCACTTAGTTCAGCGGACACATGACAAATTCTGCTTGTCCTCACTGGAAAACATTGCCAATATTTTAAATCCCAGATTCTTTCTGCCAGAATGTGCTCTGCTTTATAAAACATGACTGCAATAATTAGAAAAACATCTGTGGTGATCTCTTCAGACTGAGGGAGTCATCCTCTGAATTCACTGACTTGACTGGCTGCTGATTATTATGTTAAGAGTAGTTAAATAAACTTTGATTTAAAATACCACTCTCATTCAAGTGGTCTAACAGCACTGATGTTCAGCAGTGAAGAACAATGATCTTTAAATTCAAGTTTATGGTTTGATGCCGATTACCCTCTTATGCTGCTTTTTCTATGTTATAAGCACTAAAACAAAAGGTTTAAGGAAAAATATTTTTACCTTCTAGTCCTTAAGTCTTGGAATTCACCACAGACAGGCAAGGTACTGGGTAATACTGCAGCGCAGTAGGCAGGTATTAAAATCCTGCTGAGGCCACTTATTTAATCCCTTTATTTTTAATGAATAACAATTAAAAGAGCATGAGATCACATGATGAATACCTGCTCATAACCCCTCCTGAAGCAGAAGGAATCAGACTTAAGATTTACTTCGAAGTTTCACATTTCAGGATGAAATGCATGAGTATTAATCATCTAAATGTTTATTTACAACACATCAAGATACTACCTCCCTTTTCCTTTGAAGTGATGGGGAAATATCTCTCCTCTCTCCAGTTCCAGTTGCATAACTCACTTGTGGAAAGAAACACAGTCGTTTGTATTCAAACCTGACCTGTCTCATGATTTCTCCAATGCACATCTCTCTCTTTTGCTTTACTCTTATAAAGACCAAATCCACAACTGAACTCAGAAACAATTACTAAGGAATTAGCAGGACAGTTTTACCCTTGCTACCCAAACTCTTTGTCTAGAAATCTTATCTTACACTCACACTCCTCATCAAAACCTAAGGAAAACCTGGCAAACAAGCTGCCAGCTACCACCATCCCAATATGCAGATACACCAAGTTTTTCCATCCCAGAATTTTTCCTTGAACAGTTCAGCACATCACTAATTGAAAGTAAATAAAGGTTTTAATGATTCAAGCCTGTATAAACCTTTTCCAATTCAAAAGCTAGAAGTCTCTTAAGCATAAAAAACACTTGCATAAAATCACTGCAGTAGAGCACAATCAATCCCTCTATCTCCATTTGTTTGCTTTAGCACTTTACAAGGTTCCCTCAATTCTCAGGTCCAGATCAATCATTTGTTAAAGAAAGAAATGAACAGGCTCGGGTGCCTCAGCAGAATACTGATAAGAAGCAGTGTCAGCTCATTTTAACTGAGGACAAAAGCCAACTTAGAGATTTTATTTTTTTTTCCACTTCTCATCCTTGGTAGAAGACTTTAGAAAATCTACCACCAAGGCGAACAAGACAGAAAAAAGAAGTTTCCTAGCAACTCATTTATTCTTCTTATTTGGCTTTTATTGAATATTTCTGCTTTGAATGGATTTGTTGGATTGTCATATGTCATAGATTGACAACATATTTTTCTTATAATCTATTTTCAGCATTATTGGTTGAACATTTACTCAAGACAACACCATTGTAAACCTTCTGACTTAGCTTAATTAGGTCAAGGAATGTGCAAGGGAGGTAGAAGTTAATTACAAGCAAAGGACTAAACTAAAAACAATATTAAAGAGCAACTTACTTGTATTACAGATGCTTTTAGTGATGAAACTAAAGGACAAGCATATTTCGAGTTACGAGAGCTGTAAATAAGCACAGGTCTTTCATCACTACAGTAAGGGGAGAAAATGTTATTCCCATGATTAAACATCTTAATTGCTTTCATCTACATTAATTTCCTCTATGCCAATGACCTCATTTTGACATCTGCACCCAGTAACACCCCAGTGCCATCAGTGACTCTCCAGCATTCACTAAACACTGCTTTCAGCCACATTTACAGATCAGCTACAAAAAAACGTGAAAGGGGAATCAGCACTATAGAGTTGGGAGCCTGATGATGAGGTCAAATACTATCTGACTGGTACTGTGTGAAAAGGGTTTTTACTCTGCAATTGATAAAGGGAATTATCTAGGAAATGGTGTAATACACACTGAAAGTCACTGAAATTACATCCAGGGGCACTGCTTAAACAGAAGCTTTACTGGTATCACTTTACGCTCTCTGGCACACATTGCTTAATGCCTTATCTCCATTCGCTCCTTGCCACAACAATTTATTGCCCCAGCCAAAGGTAACAAAGTACTTTGGCTTTCCACGGCAATCTAATGAGTGTTTCTCCAGCCTTTCCCAACAAAGCTACATGGAAGTTTCACTGGAACACTGATTGATATGCACTAATTCTCTCCCACGTTACAAAGACAAGTCATATGCATTTGGAGGAAGAGGTGCTATTTTCAGACATGCCAAGTGACTGACTGTGATTCTCCTTGAAGACACAGGAGTGACATAAGAAATATGGCTTCTACCAGTTAACAAATTCCCCCAGGTTCTGGTTTCCCAGCAAGTGTTCTTTTTCTGATCAGAGGGGATGGTAGTTGAACCACCCCTAAAAAATAGCCAAAGAAAACAGGCAGGGGGGTATCCTATCGAGACAAGTTCCTTGCCTACTTCTACCAACATTCTTATTCCTGTCTCTACAGCAGTGAGGGCTAACAGAGTGCTGCTATCCAAGAGCTGCATCTCTGAGCCTCATCTCTGTAAAATGACATCTGTGCTCTACAGAAACATCTTTGCTTTTGCTCAGTCTTCTCCCAAGCAGACTCTGTGCAGCAGATCTCACACAGAAGTGACTCAGCCATGCTCTGGTTCTTTGCCCACAGATGGTGAACATGCCCTGGCTCAGCATCTCAGCATCCACGAGGAACACTCCAGGTAACTAAGTAGCCTAATGTTTCACCCTAGGTATTAGGCTAGAGTGTTCTTAAGAGATTCTTCCTATAATAACTGAATTTAGCTTCGTTTTCTGTCAGGATGTAGCAGCTGCAGGAAAAAGCCTCAGACCACTTCAAACTGTTTTCCATAGCCTGACCTTCCTTTTCTTTCTTCCTCCCTTGTTTTTCCAATCTCATTCCATTTTCCTGACAGGTCTGTATCACTTTCTTACAATTATTAAATGTAAAAAATAGTATTAAAACTATTAAATTCTAAATGTGGAAAAAAATAATTTAAAATTATACTTTGTTCTATGCACACACACAGAGTCACTACCTGTACATCAAAAGTGTGTGACAAATGGAAAGGGAGCTGGCTCTGGAACCTCAGCATGAGCAATAAACAGCTGCAAGGGCTTTCCACCTCACTGAGCTCCTGGAGCCAAAGCTAAAACCTCCTGGCTGAGTTATGGGCACAAGTAGATTTACTTCCCTCAGGTGGGCTGAATTTGTGTCTCATCCAAAAAAAAGCCAAAAGTCAATCCCTGCACTAGTAGGCACAACTTCTGAGCCATGACAGCATTCCTTGGGAGTTAAGGTTTCTGCCCCTTTGAATTTAAGGCTGAATGACACATTTTCCAAATCTCTGTTCATCATAACTACACCTGTGCATTGCCAGCAGTGCATGACACAGATTTACAGAATTGCCACAAATGTGAGTTTTTGATTATTCATATATTGATTTCCTGCTTCCTCAAACTGAAGCACAGGAAATCCAAACTTCTGTGCAGAAAACAAAACACATAAACCCAGTGCATCTGAAGTGCAGCTAGCAGTTTTTAAATAAAATAAATATAAAATTTTTAAAAAAAGGGCAAAATTCAAAAAGGTTTGAATGAGTGACACAGAAACATTTTCCTCACTGAAATTTTGATGCTGGGGCAAGAGGATAGATTGAACACATCAGAAGTAGGTATGTACATTACATATGTATGTATAAACACGCACATATGTACTGGACTTTTCTGTGATATCACTGCATTCACAGATTTACATTTTAGCCCATTTATGGGTAAGTTCTGGCCACCTATGACTTATGGAACGAGATTAATGCACTTTGCATCTGGAGCATTATTCTGTAGAGGAAGCTGGCATCTGCATGCACTGGGGGCTTTCAGAAACAGCTTCTGTGCATGAAAGCCTCTGCAGCCCTTTTTGTCCAAAAATATGGTTTCTTTGTCAAAAGGAAGATCAGTGGATCTTTAGAACAGATGTTTGCTTATGCAAACAGAAACCAAGGCATTATCCAGCCACCTGCTTTTGTTAGATAAATGGACATGTAGGCCCAAAAACTTGTATGAGCTCTGAACCCTCTATCTTTCAAAAATGTTGTTTTATCCCAAATGTCGCTGACTCCATGTCCTGAAGGTCACAGTGTCAAAGCCAAGAAACAAGGACAACTTTCCGTGATTGAATGTTCTTCAGCCACCTTTACAAGCACTGCATTTGTGCCTCAGTGCAGCTTTACTGGACATTGTCCACACAAGTCAGTTCTTTCTCCAAGGTTACAGGTAATAACAAGGAACTACCTATAAATAAACCAAACAAGCTTTAAGAAATTTAAAGTAAACAAATTGATGAGTTGTGTCAGCATTGATCTTATTGGTTCAGGTAATACCCTCTTCCCAGACTCCTTACTTCCTGTCATGAGAAAAGCACAGTATATTCAGTGTATAACAACCAGGGCTGCTACACTGCTGCCCCTTCCTTTTCCTTTGCCACAGAGGCTTATAAGATTAATGAGAAAAAACAAACAAACAAACAAACAAAAAATCAGTAGCACAAGCAAATTAGACAACATGAGCAAGTCAAACACATTCAGTGTATTCCTCTCTTACTGTCAGACCAAGCCACTGAAAATCTGGCAGCTGACTTTCACAGCCAAATTATGATGAAGTTAAAAAAAAAGCCTTTATCCTGGTAATGAACATTAATTGACAGGAATAGATAATTTAGTCGAAATTGTTGGCCTATAAAGGTGTGCAGAGAAGCAAGCCCAATGCCTAGCCTAGCTAAAGAGCAGTAGCAGTGTTGGGTTTTTTTTTTAATCTTCCTAGTTTGGAATGGTGTTCACACTTGCCTATTTAGGAATGATCATCTTTGCTTGTAACCTACACTCTACTGACAGAAATAAGCTTAATTCTCCTCATCTTATCCATTTCATTATTCCCTTAGAATTTCACTCACTATAAACATTTTTTGTTTGACTTAAAGAAACAACTATTAAGTTTCATTTATCAGATTTCCAAGCAAAGACAGTCTTAGATACTCAAATCTAGAAAAGTGCAGTTGAAACAGGAAACATGAATTTAGCTTATTAAAGAATATATACATTTTGTGATAGGGCAGAGAGACACAAGACACGCAGCCTTAACAGAACAGCAGTTGCTCACTCCTTGAAACAGTGACCTGACAAATAATAACAAAGCTACAGAGCTTAAAATCACCAGTGGAGGTGAGGGAACTTAGAAACCCAAGGCTTTCCTTAGTCTTCACTCCAAATTTCCCTTTCACGGATATTCTCACCATTTCTCCTCCATTTCTCTCTGCTCCTGTCAGTAGCCAGTTTCTGTGCTCTGCAGTAATGAGAGCTCTGTTAATTGTCCTCCAGTGCCTGCCTGTTCAGCATTGCTGCCCCTTGATTGGTGCCCCCCGGTGTTGTACCCTCGGAGCAATTAGCCAGTCTGCTAATTTCACTTTCCTCTGAGGAATGCGTTTTTATGGAGGAGAATCACTGGCTCTTACAACACAAGATGTGGCAGCTTTGCTACATCCCAAACCAGCATCACCACCTGCTCCACCAGTGCTGTGCAGCTCAGTGTGAAGGGATATTAGGAGCTGGTACAAAGTGCTGCCAAAGCAATTTGGACTGAGCCCAGCTTTCAGGCCTTAAAATTTCCTGCAAATCTGTCCTCTTACTGAAAATCGGAGAGTTCTGATTTTGGTCTGATCTAGCTTCTGCTTTGCTACAGACAACTGCATGTGCTGCTTGGAAACTGGGGTGGTGAGACCCAGAAAGGGATGTGCATGACAGCAGCAGATGTGGGGAGAGAATTGCCCAGGTTGCCACTTCACCCATGGACTCAAGTTCTGGACACCCTGGGCTATTAACAGAAAAGAGGGATTAGTTGCACCTTCCTGTTCTTTGCTTTATTCACCACTCCATTCATAACATGTCTGGAAGATACTTCCTCCATGAAGACATCAAACACACAGCACACACCAACACTGTTGAATACTCCACTTTTCAGTATGTTCTGCAGCATTCAGGCCCAGGACATCAGACTACTCACACCAAGAATACTTCTGCTCAGGAGTAGTTTTTCCCACTGATTCTTTAAACCACAAACCTCACAAGCCCCTGGAAAATTTTCTGGAGCCTCTGCAGCACTGTAATTGGAAATTACGCCTCAAAAAAACAGCTCTGGGAGTCACAAGTGTCAAGCCTTGGTGAGGAAGCATTAGCTCATTAACACACCATTGTATTGAACCACTACCACTGACTGGAGCAACAACCAATTGCACCACTTTCAGCTGCAATTCCAAACTGACTGGAATTGCTGCCTTTCCTTTAACCTGGTTGTTTACTAAAGATGGACTGACTTTTCCATATGTTTCATTTAAATTCTCTGAGCTAATCCCAGTGTCTTGGATAATCAAGCCTTTACCCGAGTCATACACTCGAGTTCACGTTCTGAGAAGAACAACAGTGCATCAGAGCAGCCATTAACACTGCACATTTGGTAGATACCTACCCCCTCCTTTCTCTTCACCCACTGCATGCAAACACACCCACTGCATAAAAGCACAGAGTTAGAAAAAGAAATGTCTTTTACTCTCGCTTAAACCAGACAACGAGTAACCGAGGGGGGAAAAACCTTGACATATTGTATCACAGACTGAAATAATTAAGCAATTATTTCATTATTTCAGTCTCTGCAATTATCTGTTGAAAAAAGAGACACCATCAAGTTGCCACAGTGCAGCAGCCCCAGGACAACGACACACTACACACAAGCTCTTCCAATGAGCCAGGCTCAAACTCTTCTGAAAACACACAGAGGACACAGTCAGGTATTGCAGCTCAGTGAATAACCTTTAAAGACAAGTTACACTCAAAAGCAATACATTTCAGATGTATTTTTGGATAGTAAGTCTAACTGATTTTTTTTTTTTCTTTTACAGGACAGCCCCATGAAGTTTGGGGTGATTTTCTGCTTCTTATCATGACTGCTTTGCAACATAAATCCAGTTTGAAATTTTGCAAGATGTCTGCTCCTAATCCAGTGTTTCCCCTCAGAAAGTGCCAATTCATCAAAACTGAAGCAAGTAGAAACAAACTGATTGAAAAGAGGTAACACATACTCCTTCCCATTGATATTGCAACAACAGATTAAAGACTCCAGTCCAGCCAAATTACATGCTTGTGAGAAAGTCACTTAAATTCAATTTTTCCTACTTCAAATGTGCAAAAAAATAATTACTGATGGCTTCATTAGCAGCTTTCTGAACTATGCTAATGAGCATAACTACATAAAAGATTTAGGTAAATGTTAAAAATTGCCCATATATTTTAATGCACTGCATTACGGATTTCAGAGTGAATCAAACATTCCCATGAAACAGGAAACGGACACATTCCTTGCTTACTACACTCCTTGCTAACTATTTAATATACTGTGTATAACATACCACTTAGATCTAGAGCCTTCAGACCAATATTAACACACTGTTCCAGAACACAAAAGAAGAGCGACAGTAACAAGCCAGGAAATCAAGTCCTTCATCAGTAATGTCTCTACACAGAAAAAATTCCCAGTCTTTTAATAATGAAATATTTTATGACTTCAGTTAATACAGAGCCATTTGAAATACCAAAAGTATAAGAGTGTTTAAATGAGCATCTTTAGAAGGCTAAGTCTCTGCAGTGAATAAGGCCACATGTAGATCTCCATGACAAATAAACTGCTATAACTGCCAAGCACAGCAAATGAAGTGATCTGTCTCATGGAACTCTACATCACCCCAGAAGAGATCAACAACACAACTGCTGAAACCATACTCCACCCACTACAAGTTTAGGAGATCTCCAGTCATAAGGAATAACTCAGAGGAGAAATAAAAACACACAAAGAGAAAGAAAAACTAATAATCTGAGTTTCTAAGCTTAATGACCTTACGAATAGAATCCCTGCAATAGAATCCCAGAAATACCAACAGCTTGATTCAATTTCCACTGGAATCAAAGGAGAAGCTCCCTTTAACCTCAGTAGTCTCTAATTTAGGCTTGTACTGAATTTTCTGCTCCCGAAGGTTTGTGTCATTCCTAAGCACTAATTTTGCAAACACCCGTCCAAGACCCACAAAGCTACACAAGTTGAATAAAAAGTCCAGTTCTAAGACAGTAGGAACTCATGCTCTGGGTTTCCCAAGTCATCTCCTTGTGTGACTTCTCACATAACATAAGCCACATCTAGAAAAGTCTGAGGAAGCCCTCACAGAATTTCAAACTCCTTCCAGCCATGTTTTTCAGCTGATGCCACCGTATTTTGCAAAAAGTGATTCAAAGTGCCCAGGCACAGACATTTGCATACACCACCTCAGGCAACAGCAGCTGGCAAGCATTTCAGTCACACTGCTGATTTCTATTTAAAAAATCTGACAGCAAAGGGGTTTGTTATACATTTATTTAATCAATCAATAGCGGGCATTCAGATACTGAAGCTGTCAAACAGAAGACATAAATAGAAGTGTAACTGCACTTCATTATAAGGTCTCATCAGACTTATTGATGCTATTTGAATGAGTGAATGCACTTCCCTCAGTATCCTGGTAACAGCAGCTCGAAAATATATTCTTTAATTTGAGATAAGCTTTTCCCACACAGGAAACATTTCACCTTGGATGAAGGTAATGAACTTAAAAATGGATTCTGCCATACTGTCTAAAGAAAGGTACAGTAAGCTCTTAGGTGTTTACAGCATTTTAAAGTCTGGGTGCTATTCCAGTTACAGCACCTCCACCACGACGGGAGACTGTCACCCTGAAAGCTTTGTCTGGGATTGCAGAATGTGCTCAGTAGATCCAATACAACTACACACAGACAGCGATATATTTTGAGCATTTAGCAACAACTCTGGAAAAAATATCTGAAGCGGTCTGGAACTTTCCACACATAACGGGGTTTTAATACTTCCTTCCAACCCAAATAAAAAATAGTTCAATTATTTTTAATCATCATGCAGTATTTTATTTAATAAATTGATGTAAACACCAAATTAAATTCTCTGCCAATGAATTAAATTGAAACAAATGAAAAAGCTTTGATGAAGGAAAGTTGGATAAGTCATGCAGGACAAATATTCAGACTGAAAAATTAAAAGCGAGCAATGGATTTTGGTGGGCTATTAAAGATTTAATTAATTGTCTAGTCAAAAAGTATACAATAAAACCATATGTAATCCTGAAAAAAAAATGAAGGAAAAGGAAAGTGTAAAAGCCAGTAACATTTTCATTAAAAACAAATCCCTCCCGTGTAAACAGAATGAAACATTTACAACTAAACGACACAACACCGCATTTCCATCAGCACCAGTGGTCCTGATACAAGTGTTGAAAGTCTCATCTTACTCCCTATATGAAGAAAAAGACCCAAAAAATTAAAAGAAACTAATGTAAACCTTGAGTGCTGCATATCTACTTCAGATACGAATTTGACTTTGAATGCCATGGGAAAGGTCTCATTTTGGGGATAGTTGTTTTCAAATGGGACTGCTTGGCCTTGAGGAGCTGGCACAAGCTGAGCTTATCAGATGCTCCAGCAGGAGATGGTGGCTCCTACCTCCATGCACAGCCTCTGGAGTTCATTTCTCCAAAAATAATAACACCAGAGTTATCATATGTTACAAACCCATTGCCCCTTCACATCACCTCACAGAGGTGAAGTTGCAGGACAGAAACAGCCTCCTAGATCACACTTACAGCTTCTCTAATGACCAGGAAGGGTCTTTAAAATGACAGGGTTTCTGGTGCTCCATAAACACAGCTCCTTAATACCTACTATCTGTTGATATTGATCAAAAACTTGATTAGACACAAATGCTGTTACCATAAGGTTAAGGGTGATGCAAATAAAAATGAAAGTAAAAGTTCTTCATACTTTTTTGTATTTTTACTTCTGAATTTTTCTTTTTTTGCTAGATTTCTCCACCAGAGGTTTAAAATCTCCATAAGTTAACATTCTTGAGCAGGGAGGACTTCTACCAAGAAAGCTGCATTTATCAAACTAATGGCAGACCATTTTTAAGTTTAATGCATATCTATCTATGCTTGTTAAAATAACTACCTGATCTTCTTACCACTTAATTGATCATTTACTCCTCAACAGGGATATTAAGAGTTATGAGAGCCAACACTAAGAAAGAGTCTCAGAAGATAAACCCTCTTTCTTCATGTCTTAAGCTGCTCTCTGCAAAACAGATCAGAACACCACCATTAAGGGAACAAATTTTGCCACCTCTATCTATTGAGAGATTTCTTCTATGTTGTTCTTTAGCAGCAATTACCCACACCACAGAGTGATTCAGTAAGACAACTTCCAGTGTTTTTTGTACTAAACACCTTTTGTTTAGCACAAATACTCTGCACTCTGGCCACAAGCAATCCAAAGTGATACACAAAAAGAATGAAGGAGCTGAACTACCAGCTTTGCTTTTTCAATCTTTGTAGCTTAATTTCTGACCTCTGTTCACTGGAGAGAAAATCCAAGTTAGAAGGAAGTGAATGAAAGGATGAACTGCCAAGGCACAAACAGAATCCAAAGGCAACAGTCCCTTGCTCTCCTCAGGAAGAGCAGAGGGCACAGCCAGAAGGAGGAATGAGCTGCTGAGGTATATGTGTGGCTCTTCAGATCAGGTGTCAGCTTGGGGATGCTGCCGGGAGCTGCATCTCAGCACTCGAGATGTGTGACAGAAAAACAGTAGTATCTGGATAGGGCTAAGCCAAGCAAGACTTCTAAGCTGTACATGCACACCTGAGATGCTCACCAGGCTCCTCTGCCCAAATACCCACGCAGGGGGAGGAAGAAACCATCATTTAACTCATGCTAATTCTTTCTAATTTTTCTGTCTCTTGAATATAGTCAATCCACCCTCTATTTCAGAGGAAAGTCATCATAAAGCAAGTACAATTTAGCACAGAAAAGTATATCTGTTGCATTTTGGGTTAGGTTTTTTTTTGGTTTTTTATTCTTTCCAATGTCTCCCAAAAGGAAGAGGAAACACTAGTCCCTTCAGCAGCTCTTGGAAATGATCCAAAACAGCCATAAACTGCTAAAAAGGTAATCGGCTCAAAAAACTACCAGACTTAGCAAGGCCTGAATTTGGGCAGTTGGCCTTGGCTGTCCACAATTCACAGATAATTCTTTCTGTGCTCACAGGCTTTGTAACACAAAACTACACAGCTGACCTGTAACCCCCATTTCTGACTTCCATAGATCCTCTACATCTTCATCTTCCATATATCTTCATCCATCCTCTGCTAGCAAAATAACTGCCTGTAAAAGATCTGCCTCTTGATGAAAAACAGCCTAAATCACACTCTTGTTCTCAGCATTTTATGACAGGATACAGAATACTCAAAAACAAACAAAAAAGCTTTTACAACTACCACGTCTGGGTCTTGGGCAGGGGAGGGAACCAAGGGTAATACTGGGAAATTCCCTTTCCTTTGGAATAAAACTCCTATGGTTCCAACTGAATCAGCTACTGTAAATGAGCCGTTCCTCCTCTTAGGTTCTCTGGCAGGTTCCTGTACCCACTGAAAAATATGCAGATTACTAACTTTTCTTTGAACAAAATGTCCTGGAATAGAAATTCATCACTTCCCTTATGCACAACAGAAATATATTCAAAGGGAAACACTACCTGTTCCTAGCAGATGGTAAATCATCATTGAAAAGGATCACCTGTACTGGAAACCCCATTCTCTAGTTCTACCACCAAGAGGTAAATCAGCAGCGTAAGTCACAAGGAAGCCTGCCTGATTTAGCACTATTAGTCCAGGATCACGCCTGTAGTGCACACTACTGCTTGCCCATTCTCCTACACTGGTGCCCATTCATCAAACTTCCAAGAAGCGTGCCAAGCCTGCAGCACAGCAAGAGGAGCTTGGCTGTAAGCTACTGCACTTACACGTGTTAATGACACTTGCTGAGGAACTTCAGCACCTGATACACTAACCCACTTCAGGATTTCCTTAGAAATACCTGCAGTTATTTTTCTTGTCAGCTTTTTTTCCTTTGCTCTTTTGAGGAAACTTCCAGAATCAAAATTAAGATTGATGTAATCACTGCTCTCATGCTTGATCTTCATCTGTAATGCCATCTGATAGTCATGTGTGCAGCAAAATTGGAAGTAACCATGAACGATGTAAACATCATCAGTCTTTAATGAGGTCTTAATATGTGGAGCTTGTACTTGTCTGTGAGTCAGAGACCATATCTCTTTTCCACCAATCTCCAGCCCACGGTGAGTTACAATACTATGAATTTTTTTCATTGCTATCAAAGCTGCAATAAAGAAGGAAAGATGCTTCTGCACTTAAGGCACTTTTACTTTATTAAAAGCCTTTCTAATGCGAAAAACGCTCACACAGTCACTCTTGCGGCAGCTGCATTACCATTATTTTCACCACTCCAAGTTCAAAATGAGATTATGAAGGGGTTTCAAGAGCTGGATTTAAATCCAATTCTGCAGCTTCTGAACGTGTGTTAATGTAATATTGTGGGATTTGGAGGTACAGACCTCAATATCTTAATCTATAGCTTTTTCAAACATCTGGGTCATTGGCAATGTCACTGGTGCTTTTATTCTAACTAAATCAAAGGGGTAATCAGAAATATAATCCCTGACCAGCTAGTTGCCTGCAAGTCACCAAAAATACACTTACAGCAATGAACCTGTCTTTCTGTGGAAGGCCTTGGTACAGCAGCTCGTATTAACCCTTTCGAAATAAGGGACGCACTGTTGAAAGCAGAAGCTGATGTTTTCACATCTCGCTGAATGACTTCGTAAGAACAAGGAATAGAGATCAAAAACAGCAGCCAGCCTCAAACTGCCACAATAAACACCTGCCAAGACTGCATTCTGTAAAGGCAGAGAATTCTTTTAAAAAATCAAATAAGATTGCACATCTGATTCAGGCACTGAAATGAAGGGCTGAGCCTGGGCTTGCCAAGATGCAGCAGCCACAGTTGAAAGCCCAGCTGTGGCTATAAACAGCCTGTGCTTGCCACCTGCGGGCTCCCTGCCAACTGCAAATGTCCCAGGTGTAAACCCTGCACCTGGGTTCCCTCTACAGAGCATTCAAACAGTGAGCAGGCAGCGGGAACAGAGCTCCCTGCTGCAGGAAGTTCTTCTCCTGCCTTGCTTTGATAACATCCTTTTAACAAAGGATACTTCTGCAATATTTCTGGGCAGAGGGGGGCTTTCCTACCTGATTAGGAAGGCTATCAGCACTATCACTGGATTCTACGTCCAGAAACAGGCACAGAGTGGGAAAAGCACATCAGTTCAATTATAGTTGAGTGGTGGGACTGACTATAAGATGAATCACTCAACCACTGCAGACCTGAGTGTTCATGCAAATACTTCTAAAAGAAGCAAGCTCACCATACCAATGCAAGAAAAGCTGAACTTTCTAATGTCAGCTAAACCACAAAACCCTGATGATTTCTACGAACACACAAAAATCCCTCCTTGACCTATCTCAAAAGCACACCAACTATGCTCCAAAGAATAAACAAGTACTTCTGGTTCCTTCCTCCTTTTTACTGCACCTGGTTTTCATCCACTATTCTGCTCCAGAGCCTGTTAAAAAGAACAGTCAGGCAACCTTCACTGTTCACGTAATCCTCTATTATCTTTTCCCTCACTCTCCTTCCCTGCCTTTGCTCTACCACCACCACCACTGCTTTTGGAGGACATGCTCTCAGCTACTCTCTGAGCCCTAACCACTTCTATTGACTATTTCAAGACTCCATAGAAGTGGAAGGAACAGGCCATAAACAACAACAGCTCCACCAGGGTAATACAGCCATGCCATGGCTCTGTGGTTGAGCAGTGATGGACCACACCAGGCGCTCAGCCTGTTCCTGCTCTGTACAGGAACAGGGAACTGAGAAAGCAGCAGCAACAGGCTCATTCTCATTTCTGTTTCAACCCACTCTGTTTTCCATCTTCTACTTCAGGGTCTTGGCAAAGGATGCCTCACTGAGCACATTATTCAAAGAAAGATTGAGTACACTGCTATGTGAATAGTGCTATCATGTTTTATGCTCCTATCTCCATTTCATGATTTTATATCAGCCTAGACTCCGCGGTTTTCATGGTCCCTATGGTACAATGAGGTGCCTATAGAAACTTTCATGTCTTTCATGATTCAATACTGTATTTGTACAAATTGTACTTTCTGACATGCATTCTTTTGCATTAGTCCACATTATATCTCACCACCAAAAATTCCACTGTGGTTTTTATTTTTCACATTCCCAGTGAAACCAAGGTAGAGGTAGCCCCTTAGAATTCATACTGTATAAGGGCCTTACACTAATATGGTTTTCAAGGCCTCACATCACTGTGCACTCTCTTCAGACTGAAATGATATTAGTATTTATGACTGACATAATTGTCCCTTCTAATATTCTTCTTTAGTGAGACAATAGTAGCAAAATGGCACTAATCTGAAACATACCAACCCATAGAATTTTATACAAATCTCTGCATTGCCATGGTCTCTCCCAAAATCCAGGTGAGATAACATGTTAGAAGTGCTCTGAGTGCCCAAAATAATAGAAATCAAAGGATGAAATCATCACTAGAAGGAGAGAAACAAACAAACTAGACCCCACTCTTTCAGTTTGGTCTAAGAAACATGAAAATTAACTATAACAGGGTGATACATAAAAACTATGAAATTATGCCAGTGGTCCTGCAGCAACACCGCACATCATTAGTACAGCCCCGATAGAGCAGTGTGCTTGTTAATTGTTTGTCCCATCATTTGTCACCTTCTTAACACTGCAGATAACAGTGAACTGCTTGGACTGGGAGAATGCAATTCCATTCTTACAGAATTAAAGTGGTTTGGCAACAACTTCCTGAATGGTTTTTGTCTTCTTTTCCTTTGGTTTATGGCAAAGGTCATCAAACCCTTGATGCTAAAATTTCTGCACAGATCACTTTCCCTCCCATTAAAAATGTCCAATTTAAGCCACATGCACCCTTTCCTTTCAGGAAGCAGGAATGAGAGGGCTGGAAATTAAAATCTCAATATTCCATTTATCTCATTTTAACTTAATAACAAGGCTTAGGCATAATATAATCTCTCCTGTCTACCTTTGATTGGCTTCATATGATACAAACCAAACAGAACTCACTAAAAAATCTCTTGCCAATTCAATAGGCCCCTTGTTACCTACTGAGCATATTGTTGCAGCTAAATATTTAAATAAGAAATTATTCAATGTTTGAACAATCTGAAGATATCAATCCAGAAAGAAATCCTGTGATGACAGGCAACTTTTTTTTTTTTTTTTTGAGAGAGAGATTGATTGCCCTTCTGTTCAAACTGTTAACATTATATCAAGAACTGTTTTAACAATGGACTTGCAAACCTGGACTACAACTTGAAATGCATTGCAGCCCTTACTTTCTTAGAAGAAAATCCTTGAAGTTTTGCCTTTTGCAAAGTTGGTCTAGAGAAACTTCTCAGTGTGTGCTTCACTGTCTCAGCCATTGCTAATGAACCATTCTGTTCCAGCTCAAAATCTACAAATTAGCTATTCAGGAGACACAGAAGAACACTGTGCCTTCCATTGGCATGCCTTGAAAGTTTGGTTTTTTTTTATTTTCAGAGAAAAATAAAGTTATTTAACCACTATGTTATCAGAGACTAATTATGGATTTTCGCTGTCCCTTCCAATTCTGGAGGACATTAAGGGAAACACACCTTCCCCAGTTGACCACTGTGGTCAGCAAGGCACTAAGTGAAAGCAGAAACGTATCTTCCTAAAGGCACTAAAGCAAATGGAAAACTAAAGTTAACACTAAATGCATGGCATGTTAGGGGAAATTAAAAGCCTGCCTGATTCTCCTTTTCAAAGAATCACAGAAGTTGAAAGGACCTCTGGAGAGCATTCATTTTAACCAGCTCCTGTGCTCAGATCATGGAATGTTAAGGGCTTGGTATGGACCTTAAGGTTCATTTTGCCACAACCCCCCTGCCATGGGCAGGGACACCTCCCGCTATCCCAGGTTGCTCAAGGCTTTATCCAACTTGGCCTTGAACACTTCCAGGGTTGGGGCATCCACAGCTTCCCGGGGCAACCTGTGCCAGTGTCTCACACCACCCTCACAGTAAAGAGTTTCTTCCCACAATTTATTTCCCCTTAGCCCACCAGTGCTGACTGCTGAGCACTGATCCCTCAGCTCCACTCAGCCCTGCATCTGCCACCCTCTCTACTGCCTCTATTGTCTTTCTCTAATAGGCCGAATACAGAAGATTACAAACGTGTATTTGCTTTCTCTCAAGGTGAACAAATTTAATTTCCTCCATGCATAACCCAGCACTCCCAAATGAATGAAATATCTCTATAAAGAACCAGAGATTTCAGTTTAGACTGCTTATGTCCACCCACCAGCAGAAATGATGAGAAGTACGACTTGTACATCTATACTCTGTCACACAGATCTTTTTATCTCTAGACATTTCTGTATTGTAATTTTCATCTCCAGAATCCTGCTTATCAGCCTGCCCAATATTTCAAATAAAAGATTTCTTGTATTAAAGTCATGCAAAGTTTAAAAAAAAAAAAAGCGAAAACGTGGGGGGAGTTATCCCAATAGGTCTCTTTTGTGTAGCACAATGCAAGTGTAACTCTGGAATGCCTTCCACCTACTCCATCGCAGGTTTGAGTGGCAGCTGCTCCAGTAAAACAATAGCAGCTATGCAGATGCTGATGCCAGACAATGGCTTGACACACCGAACCACAGTTCAGCACAGTTATATTGTGCTCAAAATCTGATTGAAGTGCTAATATCGGAGTGACAGTAGGAATGCTTTTATCTCCTTTTCTTACTGTGTTTCTACATCACTTTGCTACATTACCCAAGTTTAAACTGACTGACCATCCTAAAGTGCTGTAATAAAAAAGAGGGGGGTTTGCACAACGGCTTTCCTTGCATTGTAAATCTCTTTAATGTAGATTTTCAAACCCCCTCACCCAAGTGGGCCTCCATTTTCAAATTGATGCTTAAATGCCTTTTATTTCTTAGATTTCTGAGACCCCAGAAGGCAGCATTACTCTCAGATCATGGACTTGACTGGGCAGAAAACACTTGCATTTGGAGAAAAGAAACCCAGCAAAACCTGTTACACCTCTGGGTAATGTCCCCCTCTAAATCCCTGTACTACCATTCATAGAGTCTCTTAAGACTAAAACTTTAAAGAGATCTGTCTGTACATGTATACGTAGATATTTATTGCTCCAAGTAGCAAAGAAATTATGCATCCACTTTATAAAAAAAATCAGGATTCAACAGCAAGAGAACACTAAATACTAAAAAAACTATTAAATACATAGGTTTATATACTATGTTAGTGTTGAATTTAGATCTCCTAATTAGAGTTATCTGTTTATGTTTTCATAGAAAGGCTAATCTGGAATATTGAGTTACACAAGTCTCAAATGCCACTTAATAATTATAATTATGATGAAAAATCAACCAAAGATACAGTGGCATGAGTTTCCTGAAGAACCCTGTATTTTGGTGGAAAGAGTCTTTTTCTTCTAATTTCTCAAATTCAAGATTTTTTTTTTTTTTTTTTTTTT
>VZTI01003805.1:1605205-1674857 GCA_013397865.1 Struthidea cinerea | reverse complement strand
AAATAATTTTTTTTTTTTCTGTCCTTGAAAGTTTATTTTTTTTTTTTTTTTTAACATAACAGTGCTATTCTGCCTACTCAGTAACAACAGGGCTTTGAATTTATGACCTTCAAAAAACCTGGCACAAATTAAACCGCAAAGCTTTCCCTGATAAATGTAATTAAAGAGAGGGACCTATATGCTCAAAGGAATTGAGATCCTAAGCTACTACCATAACTAAAGGAATTTAAAAAACAGGTAGGAGTTAGCAATTCTGAGCCTACTTATCCTTTTAATCATTGATGAAGAGAAAAGAAATGCAGTTATTTACCTGATTACTGATGTCAGCCAGTGCTAGACCCAGGTCTCCTGACATTCCTTCCAAACACACTGCATTTCAATACTATTTTTTCCTCTCCATTTCTAAAAAAATATATACAGATTAAAATAGTTGAAGAAACTTGTAGCTATGTTCTGTTTGATACGTGAAGATCCCGGGAAGGATAAATTATGATATACATAATATGACATAGTACAAGGCTGGACCAAGATTTTTAAAACTTGAGCTAGCAGGGAGGCACAACTTGGCTAGGTCCTGTTACAGCTGCTATGATCTAACTATTAGAACAATAAAAATCTAAGCCTCAAATATAACTTTCTGTTGCCTTGGAGCTCACAGGTCCATTTACCGTCAGATCTGGCCACAGGTTCCAATTATTCACTATTTACTGAACAATTTACCTGGGTTTGGTGCTGAGAAAAATTGCAGAAATGAGATCATGGGGGGAAGGGTTGGTTATGGATGCTATTTTTCATTCCTACTTGTTAGGATAAAAAACAGAACTATTCCTAGGAACTTTTAAGGGCACATATTGTAAAAGAAAAAGGCAAGCAAGCAGCTGTGAAGTGCTTCCTTTACAGGCTTGTAAAACTATTGCCAATATTTCAATGACCTGGAAAACAAAACTTTTACTGATACGGACATTTCTAACAGTGGCAAAACCAGCACGGCTCTCTGGGTTTGTGAAAAGCAAGCTGGTACCACACCAGGCTCTGCTCCCCACACCACCAGACCGAGCTCCACATGTAGTGACTTTTCACATACATTTGGAATGCACCATATGGCAAAAGCAGCTTAGTTGTGGAGCTGGACTGCCCTTTTCTTCTCCTTCTCTCACACACAGACACATTTTTCTCTTCTTTTTCCCAGTTATTCGTGGAAAGACATTACAATCCTCACACTGCTGCATTCTTCACAGCAAGAATCCTGTCTGCTTGCAAACGTCAACTGGTCTGTTAGCACAAAGAGGAAAAATGCAATACCGTCTGACTGGTTAAATAAATAAATGCCTTTTCCACAATTCTTAGTCGTTCATTCCATGTGAAACTGCAGAGACCATCCTTCTGCTTGATTTATGATACTCTGTTAGCCACAGAATTACTTAGTAAAATCAGTTTGGCTTGATGTAAAATTCTGTCTCTTCACCAGGAGAAAAAAAAAATAATGTAAGCTCCACAAAAAGACGACATTAATTTAGGAATAGTTGAGCTATCATTGACTTATCAAAATAAAGCTAGAGACATAAATCAATTCTACTGCCGGGACAAAGATAAATCAATAAAGCTCAGAAAGACATTATTGATTCCATAGCCATCACTCAAAGGCTCTTCATTTGATTCCTCAGCCATCTGTTTAATTGAAATGATAATTCTGATAACTTCTGGTGGGCCCTCTGCATGTTGACTTTGATACAATGTTATTCAATCACATACAGACGGCTATGACCTCCTGTCAGTGAGAACCCTAAATGTGTTATCCACATGGATTAGCTTGGATAGATACATTTTGTTTAAAACAAGATGCTTTTGTCTAAACTTTTTCTTACATGACCCTGAGCAGGCAAGTCTTTTGTTCAAACCATCCTCTAGTTTCAGCTAATTTCAACCCTTCAACTTACCAGTAGCTGGAGTAAACTAAACCGTTAAAAAGAGTGTTTGGCATCCCTCCTTCAAACATCCTTCCTATCTTAATTCCTGCACAGGGAATCATTTGCTTGTATCTTCTCTGTGGGTTGTACCTATTCAGCATAAAGACAGAAGCAGAGAAGCTGTAAAAAGTGTCTTCAGTACAGACATTTTGATGTTTTTATGGATTTATTACTCAAAATCCAAGAGAATGAAAAATACTATTCATCTGCAAGCTAAGATGGTGATGCATTAGGTTGTGTGCATTAATTATATAAACCTAAGAAAAAGCACTACACGCAATTATGCGGTGACCCTACAGTGAGAATCTATAACCAATATTAAATTATTTCCTCACTTTAGAGACATTCCTTGTCAAGTACTAAAATAAAGACTCCAGTTCTTTTCTATGGCAACATAGAAGGGAGTTATTTTCTGGTGTGCTGAAAAAGCAAGACGAAGTTTCTGGTGCACTATAGAATCTTACTCCTCCATCATTAAGCAAAATGCACTGTACTGCACTGCAGGAAGAAAGCAGCAACATATTGTACACCCTTCTTCTGGTGCTATAATTAGCAGAACAAAAATGCACATCAGAATCTGAGGACAGCGACTGAAAGTTGTTAAGCTGTCAAGTGCATTTGGCACAAGCTTTCCCCACCACTGTTAACTTCCTCCTAACTAGAAGAGCTCAATCACATAAAATAACATACACCATAATTAAGACAGAAAGGTCAAAATTTGCAATTCTGCTACTTTGTTTTTATCGTGCTGTAAGAGCAATAAAAATCAGGGCTGCACTGGCCTGAAAACCAAAGAAAATAAGTATATAGTAAATCTAAAGGACTTAACACCATAATACTTATGTTACTTTCCCTACTGGAACCATGCTACATTCATGTATTACACCAGCACTGGGAACTACAGAAGGATGTAAAGCACCACTAAGTTCTAGATTAATAGAATATATAGAAACAGAGTATTTGATAGTGTAGATGGTATCCTATTTCCACATAAAGGATCTAACCTAAGTAAAAATTAAGTACTGAATGTCCAGCTATAAAATGCTCCGTGCCACAAAATTGTACCCTGGCAGCATCCTTCTAAAAGGACTGGAATTCGTGCTTTCCATATTATGATGCAGCAGAACTAAGTGGGGAAAGTTTGCAGACATTTGCTTGAAGAAATAACTTCTGAGCATGAGGAAGGACACAGTGATGAGCTCTGGAAGCAGCTGCCTGCCCTCCACCAGGAGGACTCATCTCAGAAAGCACTTAGCTCTGCCTTCAACGGGTCAGCGCCTGCCTGAGCAGGCTTGGAGAGAACATCCTGGAATTCTCCTGTGCTTCAGATTCTCCATGAAGCATGCAAGCACCTGCTGTCTGTCAAACAATGAATTCCTTGTATCTGGACCGAGCAACCCACAAAACTGTGAAGCAGAAAGCTGTACGGAGCAAGGGGAATTGTGGATCACTCTTCAGAGGGCAAGAAAACCTTTCTGACCAAAAGCCGACTTCAGACTTTTATTTGGTTGCAGGCTTCTCATTCCTGCTCAGGAGGGAGTTATGGTGAAATTACAGCCCTGACTTCTCCTAAATCATTGCTATGGACAATATATTCCTTCCAGGAAACACAGAGGAAAGAATCCACGTGAGCCTTAGGACTTCTACTTCCGTCCGAGCAGTAAATTGGCTCCAAGATAATGAGCTCTTTACACAATTTCTCCCTTTTCCGTACCCATCAAAAAGTCAGACGGTACCAAACTTTAACAATATTTGTTAGAAGAGGACTAAGAGAGAGGTTTTTTTCCTGCAGGAAAAGGGCTCTAGCCTATTGGCAGGAATTTTAGCCTGCACTGGAACCAGCTATTAGATACTGTTGAACTAATCTTACTTTCTTATGACACTGTCCACTGCAGAGCCCCATGTCAGCATAAATGGGAAATTATACTTTCTGCAATGATCCTACATTTTAACAGCATTTCCTGGTAGCAGCAAATACAGTTAGAGGAGAATTTGCTTAGAGAAGCAGGGACTGAAAAAACCTGCACACTTTTTCACCCCCATTTTCAGTGTCTGTAATGGAAGTAACAACATTTCAGTGCATAATGCTGGCCCAGCACACCAATAAATTTTGTAGCTGGAGGGTAGATGATAACTTAGCACCATAGCACAAACTATTTGCAATACAGCTACTTCCCATTAACATCAATTAATATGCTATTTACAACAAGCAATACACTTTACTTATAGAGCTAAAATAACTAAACCAAGTCATGTAAGGAGGCATTTTTTAACAAAGAAAATATCCCTGAGGAGTTTTTAATTTCAATCCTAATTTATGTGTCTATCATGATGAAAAAACTTGAAAGAAGTTATTTTTTCCATGTATAAAGCCTATCAGCTGTCTACTACTGACACAGTTTATGATTTTTAATACTGATACAGTTCATCGGGGAATAAAGTGTCTCAGAGATGGGAAGGGGACAGAGAACACTATATAATCAGTATTCTAAGTAAGTACCATTGTGTTAAATAGCCTTCTCACTCTCTTTGGTATAGAAAATTGAATTTGAAAAGCAAATACAGAGGCAGAGAGTAGCAAAAAATTGTTCTGCCTAGAATACAGAATGCAATCATATCCAATTAAAGTCAATAAATATAATTTGCTGGTGGAAGTCTAGGAAAGAACAATTTGTACAACAAACATTTTGATAAATAATTTTTCATATAAATTTACCTTTTTCTTTAGCTATCGATTACCATTACAGAGCAGGGAATATTGACATGTGCATGAAACCATAACGAGCTAAAATCAAGTTTCAGATAGAGTATCTCTGGCTTGTCTCCGTGCTTAGAATTAAACAGAAATGCTCAAGTTGTGCAATAGATTCTGTGACTGGCTCTACCACGGAGCTGTCAAGGTTGACTAACCATCCAAGACATCATTCTCCTGTAATCTCCCTGAGAAGCTGTGACAGTGCAGAGATGCCAATGCATGAAGGGGATTTACCTCCCAGCCAGGTTCTGCTGATTACTGGGCTTCTGGGCCACCCTGGCTTCGCATACAAGAAAACAAAATCAGAGTAGAAACTTTAAATCACGTCAGCTCATTGGCAGAGACTGAGGGATCAAGTTTTCTTACTGCCAAAGTCTTGAGCTTTACTTCAGTTTCCCCATTTGCACCAGTGCCTGGGGGCTGTTCATCCTCCCAGGATGAAGGGCCTTACAATTCAAAATTAAGGTCATAATGTACCATTTAATGTTACATTCTTTGTACACAAAATCCAGATTGTCTGCCAATTCATCTGGGGGAAAGAGAGCATCTTTTCATTTGAGATTAAGAGTAAGTTCACTACAAAATACTTTAAGACTCTTAAACTAAAAATGAGTAAACTGATACAAATTCTAAGCATTAAAAAAAAACCACTGATATGTTGAGAATAAATTTTTATAAAAATCTCAGAAAAAAATAATTCTTATGTCTGTTTTATAAACATTTTGAAGAAGCATTGTGAAAATTTATCCAAGAATGTTGTTTTAAAGCAAAGTAATATTTTAACTCTGAAAAAAAACCCTCCCTTTCTGATTCACGTGACCAGATGAACAGCTAAAAAGTCTAACACCAAGCTAGTCTTTACAGACTAAAGAAAAACCAAAAATAAAAATAAAATTAAAAAAGAAGAACCCAAACACACACAAAAACCAGAGGAAAGAAAACAGAAGGCATTACAGAAGTGGTGACTGTTGGAGGAACATGCCACTGTGCCGTTTAAGGAAAATCTGGTCAAAACATGGTTCACAGAAAACATTCTGATTCTGTCAGTCTGATCCTTTCTGTGAAGAATAATATTCTCCAGCCCTACACATGGGTCTTTCTGCTCTTTCCAGCGCTTCTGTCCAGCTGGCCTGGTGAAGGAATTACTAAAGGACTTTTAGCACCCTTTTGGAAAGGGTGCTATCAGAACAGAGGCCCAAAATTAATTTCCCGGATGAACTAAAGCACAACGTGTTCTCATCCTACACCTCTCCCAAAGAAACCTTCCACCCCAACAATCATTTTGGCTGAGCCAGATAATATTCCTCCTGCATTATCCATGGTGGTTTTACAGCAACAGAGGAAGCTGAGGTGTAACACTGCTAACAGAGTTGGAAATCACAGAAACACAGAATGGTTTGGGTTGAAGGGACCTTTAAAGGACAGGCAGTACAAGCCCCCTGCAATGAGCAGGGACATCCTCAGCTGGGTCAGGTTGCTCAGAAATAAGTGACCCATTTCTGTTTGAAGACACAGATTCTGAAGTCCCACCTCTATCACACCGGTAAAGAATCACTATGCAGTTTTGTGCTGTGTTTCTAAGCAGATCTAGAGACACCTAAATCTACGTTTCCAGCTGCCTGATGAGTCTATTTGGCAGGTCACAACATTTAAATACGTGCTTGGTGGTTTAATCTGTGCTTCACAGCAAACTTCCAGAGATGTAGTAACCAAGGGATAACCCCAGGCATTGAAAAACCCTTGGATAGTTTACCATTCTACTAAAATGAAATATTCATTTATTCAAGTCTTAAGCTTTAGGAAAGTTCTTATTAACAAGAGCAAACAATGCAAGCACAAAGTTGTACTGAGAAGTACTGATAAGATGGGGGCATTTTAAGCCCTGTGTCCCATTTAAATACGACTATTTCGTGACCAGGCCCTGGAGATTAATTCTGTCTTGGAGAATAGGTTCAGCATTACACCTAAATAAGGCAAATGTCTGCCAATACAAAAACATGAGCTTTCAGGAACACACTCACTTCACTGATGTGTATGGAATTATCGTTCTGTAAGAATGGTTGGATTGCAGGCTGATATAATCACGGGATGGGGAGGGGAATACCTTATAATTACTGTAAAAAAAAAAATCATTGTTTATTTCCAAGTGTTCCTTACTAACTCAGAAAATATGGATAATATTGTACACCTTAGGTGATCACACCACATCCTACAGCAAAAGACAAATGAGGAATTGCTGTGGGCTTAACACCCTGCACTGGCACACAGAGCCTGGCTCAGTTCCTGCAGTACAACAGACCTCTGACAAATTACTGAATCTCACAGCAGGAGAGTAATTGGGGAATTGGCTGGCTAGAAAACAATCCCATTGGCAGGAGAGGCAGGGAGAACAGTCACAATTTCACCCTTCTTTTGCTCTATCAAGACAGAACTGAGTTCCTTGCAAAACTGTGCGAAGGCAGAACGACACACCCGTGTGCCCCTCAACAGCCTGGGGCTTTGGCACTCGGCTCAGGTGGAAGATGGAAGTTTAAGTAATGTCTGATTTGAGCCTCAAAACTTGAGCTTAGCTTATGTCACGTCTTAATTACCCAGTTCTGGGCTCTTCTGACCCTCCCTTTCCCAACACCAGAATCCCACCTTGATATTGAGACACAGTTTTGTTACAAAACAGCAATGAGAAAACACCAGGAGAAGCCATCTGTAACCAGTCACTGTGCCTTTGCCTGGTGTCTCTCCAAGGGCCCTCAGATGCCACAAGATCACAAACAGGAATAATGCCCAGCTCCCTGGTAGCATTTAAAAAAATTTAATTCTGAGGAACACTGTAAATATAGACACAGCATCTGTAATTAGGATGGGCCCGTGTAGGATTTTCCAACTGAACAAGTCAAATCCTTTGGCTCTTGTACGAATTATATACAATATAATGAGAGCTATGCTGGGCCACGTTAATTATCAGACGGTACAAAACGTGATACAAGAAAGTTGCTACGTGATTTTTAAGCCTCAACATCTGAGATTTCTCAAAAACATAAGGCCTCCCACTGAGTTCTTTTACATCTATTTATTCACAGCAACAGTCTTTCGGGATTCAAACACTGGTTTCAGCACTGGGTTTTAAATTTTTGGCCCCTTTACAAGATTATTTCCCACCATGACACTTCATCTCTGCGAATCACAGCTCTCGGTGAGAAAATCAAAATTAAACTCAGAGTTTTTGTCTAATTCTTTGTCAAATACTGATTAAAGTATTCATGGTCCACATACTTAGGGTTATGCTGTCCTTACCCATAAATAGACAGAAGTTGACCAAACCACACTTCCTAAAGCTCTCCAGACCTCTTCAGAGAGAACCCTGACATAAAACAGGCCAGTCACAGACGGCAGAAGGGACACTGGCTTTAAAACTCAGTGCCTCCCGAGGGAATGCGCAGGTTCCTAAGTGCTCAGATTTTCAGTTAGTAGCTGCCCAATATCAAATACATTTATTGTAAGCGGTGAATAAGCAGCATAAAATATACTAATCAAATATATCTTATGCCTCAATATTATTTCAAGGCCAAGCCTAGCAAAGGACATAAAAAATTCTCGTTTTGTTCATACCAATGTGACATGTGACAGTTCCTCCTTGGCAAATAATGTCCTGGAGGTAGAAAACTGCACAGAAAGGTAGTGTATGGTTTATCTGGGGGCTAGTTTAGGGTTAAACTCAGAAAATCTGCAAGGTAAGCAGTATTGAACATTCTGGAAAGCCCACCTTATAGGGAAATAGTCTCCTTTTTTTCTTGGGAAAGAAAAAGAGAAAGTTGGTTCATCCTTTTGAAGAAGCCTCATAACTTTGAAAGTGAAGAATTTACGCTTGGAGAAACCCACACAATTCCCAGAAAACAAAAGCTGAATGTGTACATGTGACACTACCTCAGCTGTTCTAACATTTTCTTTATTTCCATAATTACACACCATTTTTCAAATAACACAACATGATCTGTGCCTTTCTATAACCTTAGATAAGAGTATAGTGTCTACTGCTGGGTACTGTGCTGCTTATTCGACTCTAACAGAATTCATTAGAGCTGTTTAAACAAAAAGAACACAAAGATAAGTTTTTACCTACAGCTTAAACAAAACAAAAAGGATGAAAATTTGCAGCCTTTTGTCACCTACCTAATTCTGAAGCCAAGTTAACTCTGCATTTTAAATGAAGATGGCTCTGCTGCTAGCTGAAAAAAATTTCACTCTGAGACTGTTAATTAAATTTTTAAAAGAAATACCTTAAAGAAAAGAGATCTTATCATACAAAGAATTTAACCTATAAAAAATATTCTGGACTATTATTATAATGTAAATGATATAAAAATACAGGATTTGAAAAAAATTACAAGATGTGGCATCTTAATTTCTATAAAACGGATATCATGTTATACCCTCTATTGTTTAATTTTGCCTAGTCTTAATGTCTGACACTCTAATATGCAACTTAACATTTGCACAGCAAGGGAAACTTGTGGAATTTTCCTTTTCTTGGTTTGAGGCGAGGCCTGACACCTGTCTGCTGGAAGGCTCCTGGGGAGCAGGCAATGGCACAGGACTGCACTGCTGAGCGCATCCTGGGGAGAATTTAGAGAGAGCAGAGAGGCTGTGCCAGGCAGGGACGTCTGGCAGGGCTGCCCGTAATTCCACGATCATTATGTTCTGCAGCAGCCCCCCAGCACCTTTTGCCTGTAGCCCTGGTTATTAAACAAAGGCTCTGAAGCGAATGGCAGCTGTGATTCTTTCCATTTCCCATTCCAGGAACACTCAACTGAGGAATTAAAGAGCCCTAATACCAGCACAAGCCATTTCACCTCATCCCTGGGCTTCTGCAAGGCCTGGGCCTTTCTCTCCTTTTCTCCCTCCCCTTATTTACTTCTAATGCTCCACAACTGCTGCTCCCTCATTCCTGCCAGAAGAGTTCATGGTCCCCTTTCCCCAGCTCAGCCCCACCTTTTGTTTTTTTCCACAAAACCCTGACAAAGACCAGAGCCTTCGGGGGCATCTGCCCACCTCTCTGAAAGGACAAGACAGAAATATGGAAATATATCATGCATAACAAAACATTCAAATTTACTTTTCATAACTGCCCTTTGTTATTCTTGTTTCAACACATTTGCAATTGATATTTGTGAAATATTTAAATCAAGAGCTTTATGGATACAAATACAAAAACAAAATCCTTCCATAACACAGAAATCAGTGTGAGATGAATTTCTGCAAATAAACTTAGCATGTGGCCTCCTCACATTACAACATCTGGAAAAAAACTCTTTTCTAAGCTCTTCTGAATTTCCTGATCTTTATTAAATATCCCCCTTCCTCCCACCATGCCCCCCACCCCAGTCCTTAAAAATTCTATTTGCTAAATTTTCCTTTTCTTTGGTCTGACAAACATTAGTCAAGGTGGATTATAGATTACTTTATTCCCTTCTTTTTTAAGAGGCTTTCCTGCTGGCACTTGACTGATGTAATAATGTTGTTGGTCTTAAAGCTTTAAGCCTCTAGAAAATACTGTAAAAAGAAACATCAACTTTCAAAAAGTTGCCTTTACCCAAAAAAAAAAAAAAAAAAGGAATAAAGGACTATCTGAAGGGCTAAATTGAATGCTGAGATACAACCCATCCTCTGAGAATCTACAAAGCTGGTGTCAATCAAACAAGAAGGCAGAATGGAAAAGAATCCATCTAGAATGCTAATGAAAACATATCTTCTGCAATGAGGAAAATATGGCAACCACAATTATTGTCCAGCTCTGGAAGGAACAAGTTTTCTCCTGCTCACACTCTGCTGAGGATTAAGGCGCTAATGGGCATGTCTGTGAAGTGCAGTCACTGCTGTACCCTGCCAAAGCGGGCAATGCCTTTCCCTCGGATTTGCAGTTATTAGCACTTAGCCGTAAATGGCCCAGGTGGTTAATCTTTGCCTTTCATTAGGTCTGTGTGATGTGACAAGAAAGAATGTTATCATAATTTAAAGACAACAAGGATTATGTGAATGACAGTTGTTTGAAGGGCCTTGAGAAACCTCTTTATAATGAAAAAACCCCCAAAGGCTCCTAAAATCTGCTACACCTATAGAGCCATCTCTCAAAAGGGTAAGATATGACATCCTGTGTTTACAAAGAGCTTTAGATGAGTTATAAGGAACAGAAAAAATTACATTGATTATCCTTCAGTTTATGTGTTATGAAGGATGATTTTCTGTGTCAGTCCAAGAACTTTAGCCAGTTGTTAGACACAGTGAAATCCAAATCTTTAGTTCTCACTTTTTATAGCTTTAAACTCTGTTAAAAACGCACACACAGTGATTAGAAATTAATTCAGAATGCTTCAAACCACTCATTGTCATGTGACAGTCAACTGAATTAGGCTCAGTTTTGAGTTCACTTCTGCTGTTTTACCCTGGAACAATATTATTGCCAATGGTGTTGGCTCTGGTCTTCAAGTTGGGAAACCAGTCACTTACAGAACCACACCCTGGGATGACTTGCAAAAGTGTTCTTGGCTTCCGAATTGGTGATGTCCTGCGTTTTCACTGAGTCCTCAAAAGTACAGGTCTGAATTGGTAAAAAGTAACTCAGTGATCTTAACTCCACAAAATCAGGCAATTTCCCCCTAGAATAACCACTGGAAGTCTAAAGCATTCCTGCTAAGTTTGGCAGTTTTTGGAACATGGGGAATTCCAGGAAACAGGGAAGAAAATGGAAGGAGAGGAAGAAAGCAACCAAAAACATTTTGAAGGCAAACAGATGGAGAATGAACGAATAATTTGATGGAGGTTGACACGATCCCTCAGCAAAATAATGGAAAAGCTTTTCATAGATACCTATCAAAAATAAGTAAAGATTAATAACGACAGCCAACACAGCTTTATAGCCCCCTTCCTTGGTCAGGCCTGCCTATACTTCGTGAGAACACAATACAGACAATACTTTACCTTTATGTAAAGAAATTGTTGCTACCCTAAAGCACTTCTCAACTTTCAGATAAAATCAATGGGACATGTAATGGTAATTTCTACTAAACTTACAATAAAATCAAGTTCACTTGTTTTTGAGAGCGTGTTGAGGATTAGGGGGAGGTTAGCATAACAAACTAAGAAACAACTAATTAGTAATGTAACATCCCATAAGAGCATTTAGTTAGTTAAATCTGAGTCCTTCACTAACCCAGCTGAGCAACTCTCCCACTGTCATACACTCAGTAGTCTTGACTCAATTCTTTCCTTTCCCAGTCAAAATTTGTCAACTTTGTCTTTTTACTGGGACATCTTTCAGTAGCGTCTATGAGTCCATTTTCATTTTTTTAGTTTAGGAACTTTCTTTTCACATTTTACCACACTGAGATTGATCTATGACTGATGAAAAAGATAGTCTTTTGAAATTTCAGTGGTGGTTTGTTGTTTTTTTTTTTTTTTTTTTAATTCTGTTTAAAAGGCATCACTCCACATCAAATACGTGTGTAACACAGTATTCCAATGTCACCCATATGGTTTCATAATTAGCCTACTCTACCAGAATGAGCAAAATATATTGCAGGTTTTCAGCTGCTTAAGAATCTGCTGTCATCAGAAGTTAGGCTGACCTCTGAATACCTCGTTTTTGCAGGCCAGTAGTGCTTATAAATTAAAATTGAAGCTGTATTTAAGATCCAATGGGACTTCTGACTATTTGCTTCTTCCACTGAGAGTTTTATTTTCTAAGTTTCCTTTACTCTTTTCAGCACATCATTCAGAGATTAACCGAGGAAATTTGGTAAAAGGCATCAGCTTTCTCCAGTGTCTAAATTCTATATGGCTGCTGTTTGGTATGAACCTCCACAGGACACGGTTACAACTTGCAAAGATACAGGTCCAGCAGTCCTGTGAGCTCACCACAGGGTGAGTCCTTTCAAGAAAATGTTATGTCCACTCCTGTATTAATTTAATAAACTTGACACTAAAAAAAATAAGAAGGCTTTACCTCACAGTGAGAAATTTGACAAATTCCATGTATCTCATTAATCAGGAGATACTGAAAAGCATTCAACAACAGGGAAAAAATTCTGATACCAGATGGTTCTTGAACAACAAAATCTAGGAAGAATGAAAGCTGAGAGATGAAGTGAGACAAGTTTCCCCAGAATGAAAGCATTTCTTTTCAAATTAGCAGTTGGGAAAACTAGGCATTGGAATCATTTTCCTGGTGACGAGGGGGAATCTTTACTATTTCAAGTCTGTACAAAAAGAAAGGAGCAGCCTGGAAGATGCTCGCTCTGTTCCACTCAATCACCACAACTCCATCACCTGCTTCTGCTTATCCCTTAAATAAAATGGATGTTTAGTAATGACTTTATACAAAGCTATTCTCTATCACCTTTGAGGTGGAACTTTGAGACCCAAGATTTACAGATGGCTCTAAAATACTGAGACACAAACAGTTTGACAGCCAGGCTAAGGCTACAGGTAGGTTTTGTTACCAGCTTCTTAACCAAAGTTCTGTCTTTATGGAGAAGAAAAAGAAGAAAAAAACACCAAATAAACCTTTCTTTTTCTTTTCCTCTTCTGAATTATAAATTGATTTGGGGCCCCGATCAGAATTATTATTGCTCTAATGCCTTTGAATTTGTGCAGAACTCATTTAAAATATTGCAAATGAACACTGGGATAGCAAGGTTAAACAGGAAAGAAGAAAAGAAACTGATTTTGCAAGTTCCCCTTGGCTTTCAGGATGATGAAACAATCCTCTGAATAACAGATATGTGCACATGTATCAACAGACCCCTACAATAGGTCAGGTTCTTCAGTTGCTACTATTATCTTCACCTTTGTTCCCAATCCACATAAAATTACTTTGGAATACATAAAAATCCAGATAAAAATGATGCTCCTGGTTTTTCACATCAAGGATAGAACTGACCCTTTTGTAAAACCTTTTCCTGTAATCAGAATTTGACTATTCTTTATCATATATTAATATCAGCCAGAATAGCATTTTCTTAGTGCCACTATAACAGATTTCCACTTCTGACAAGATTTCCACTGTAGAAGCAATCACTGGAGTTTATCTCTCAACTCTTTTCCAGTCACACAGGGTTACAGTTGAAATAAAACTTGTCAGCCCACATGCAAGTTCTGGGTGTNGGGGGAAAATAGAGGGGTGGGGGGAGAAAAAAAACTGGTAGGGATTGAATTAACTGATAAAAATATTTTCTTGCTGTAGGACCCTGAAAAGCATTTTCAGGTAGTTGCAGTTATGGGAGTCATGACAAAACTCCAATGTTTAGCAGTTCTCAAAGTTCAACACAAATGAGTCTTCTGCAGTTAAAAACTAACAAACATTAAACAGCAACAGGTCCAAATCCACCCCCTGGGTTCTGACATTCCTGACAGGCAGATGTGTGTGACTGTGGCTCAGATCCCGCAGCCAGAACCTGCCAGACCACCACAACTTGAACAGGTCAAATCTGGAAGTAAGAATCCAAATATTTGAAAAAGTGGGAAAAACAAATCTAAGCTCATTGCTAGAATAAATGTTTGTCCTTATAGAGATATGCAGCAGAACACCCTTATCATTAAATCTGTTATTCTATCACACAACAAATTTACCCTAATTGAGAATTCCTTTGATACTAGGAATTGTTCTATATGGAAATAATTAAGCTACTAGCTGGAGTAATTTAAGGCAGTCCTGAGACTAATCTCAGCAGCATCAAGGGCTACAAGACTGTTCTTGCTCAGAAGCACGTTAAGTCTATTTGACATATTTGAAAGATTAGCCCACAAACAACTTTTCTATGCACCAAGACTCTCCAAGAAGAAAAGAGTTAATTATTTGTGCCCAAGTCACTATACTGATAACTGTGTTTTATTAGTAGTAATAGACCACAATCATTTGTGACCTGTCCAAACAGCTTTTCAACTGAAAGGAGGAATGTTAGATGGGACACAAAGCTGCTCTATTGACTTCTGAATCTTTGCTTTCCTCTTACAGCTTCCAGAAGTCTATAGAAACAGCATGGAATGAACCAGGAAAAAGACCACTGTAATGAGTACCATATTTAATTTACTTTTTCCTCCAGTATTTAAGTGGATAAATTATGAGAGTTCTCACAGACAAGAAGGTATTTTACCACAAAAGCATCAAATTACCACGAAAGTATCAAAATGGCTCATATTTTACCAAGAAAACAGAGTTCAGCATGAGTTAAAATATAATTTGGAATTAGTTGAGCCTATTACTGCCTTTAAAAATTGCCTAAGTTATTAGATGCCCTCTAGTGAGTAAATAATGGATTAAAAGTACTGCTTGTTTCCATCTTTTATGAAAGCAAAATTATGATGGATCCACTTCTATCAGTCTCCTCACTCTCACCTTCAACACTCAAATATTTATTATGCCAGCTCACATTTTCAGCAGCACAGTTCTCTTCAGCCTGTCTCTGATGCTCAGAATCAAGCTCACTCTCAGAGAAGGCAGCGATGAGCAGCTCAGACTGAGAGGTGTTTGTGCTTAAAGGGTCGGATGAACTCCTGGGCCTGTAAATGTCTTGGCATCTCCAGATACAAGTGAACTTTAGTCCAAAAATAACATCCTTCCCTGAGCATTTGGACACTAATCTGTGAAGTCAAGTTGCCGTCTCCTAAATAAATACATTGGCAATCCAAAGCTACCAAGAAGAGAAGAAAAACATTTCAGTCTTGAAGAGGGAGCTGGTCTCTAATTGCCACCCAGCTATTAAGTGATCTTGGTGCCAGATCTTATGGTATCCATATGTTTTCCCACTGTCAAGACAGTACACTAATGCCAAACTTCTTTTCAAAAAGTGCTTTGAGAACTACTGATGAAAAAGGCAACATAAAAGCAAAGTGTTTATTATTATTACCATTATTTGAAAGTAAATATGGTCCCTTAAGATATATTTGTTCCTGTTCAGGAATTTTAAATTCTTGCTGTCTGCTGCCAAATCTATGCCACCTGGGTCTTGTTTATTAAGGAAGAGTAGGTACAAGAGGATTTAAAATAAGGCATTTTCCACAATAAATGACAGGCACAGTATAGCGCCTGATTTATAGAGACCTAAACTTCTGACGCTTCTAGGAAACATTAGGGAGGCTTGGCACAAGAAGGAGCTCCTTTCAAAAAAGAGAAGCAGAAAACAGAGTGCTTTTCTTTGGTTGCTGGAAGTCATGCTCACGGTTTGCTTTCTACTGAAGTCCTGCTGCAGCAGAACACGCTCCCCCAAAACATCAACATCCCACTGGAGTGCTGGGAACGCTTCCCAACTGCCCCAAAGAAGCAGCCAGCAATATACTTACATGAGTTAAGCAGTGAGTGCTTTTTAATGGGAAGATTAACCCTCTTGGACCAATTATCAGCACCATCATCTCACACAAGAACCCCTTTAGAAAACCTTCTGCCTCTCCTAGAGAGCTGCCAAAACCAGCCACTGAATCTGGGGGCCTAAATCAAGGTGGGGGGCCTGGTTTACAAATGCTCCCAAAACGTCCAAAATAAAGATTATTTGACAGTATTTCTTTACAGATTTTGATCTTATGTGAACATTTCTGCAAGAAAAAGATCGGTTTTAAATGTCTGCCACCAGTCAGGTTCTGTGCCTTCACTGGTCTGCTGTGGCTGTGGTTTAACACAGACTGGTTTGCAAGCCTACTTCCAATCACCTTTGCTTTAGAGAAAACTAGAAAAAAAGTATAATGAAGTCAAAAGATCTATAACAGATGTAAAATTACTAGGATGAGAATCCAGACAGTTTGTTTATTTATATAAGAATAAAGAAGATGAGATGAACACAATTCCAGCATGGAAATACAGAGAAAAGATGAAAGGAAATAAAGAAGCAGCAAAGAAACTGATGATTCCCAACTTCAGGAAAAATAAGATGTAAGGAAAGATGGAAAAAAATCTAAAAGTTGAAGTGAAAAAAAAACAACAGCTCTGTTCAACAATACTTTGTGAAATAACCAGAGAATTTAGCATAGCTGGATTGTTTAGACAGCAAATCTATTGTTCAGTGCTAAGTTCAGGGTCATTAAATCCCCAAACCGAACGTGACTCCATTACAGCAGCAGATGCATTTCAATTAACACATCCATTTCTCTTCCTGAACTATTGTTCAGGGGAAAGTGAAGATGATGGTGTCCTCCTAGCACAACTCTGTTTTCATGCCGTTAAAAAAGTGGCTGAATTATTCATAGATGATCCTCAGAATTCTCATGGCTACAAAACCTCCTTATTCTCTAAGTTATAATTTCTTAGAATATATCAAAAAAGCACAGCCACTAATTCTACATCTTCTTAAACCACATAAGCATATAGAGTGATGAACCTGAAAATTTTAGTTTAATCATCTCAGCAGGAAAATAATCTTAATTCCAAATGAGATTCCAAAAGGTATTTCATTCATTTTCACAAGTATTTTGCTGCTAAGGGAAGAGACTGTGCTCCTGGAGAATTTTCATCTAAATGACCCCACCTCCTACCTTCTCCTCACAGATTAATAGTCATGACAAGGAACAAAAAACTGGGGCATTCAGCAAAACAGCAGCTAATGCTGCCCAGACAAAGCAAGGCCACGTATGATTTAACGGAATGGGAATGGAGATAATGCCCAGAGACAATAAAATGACTATTCCACTCCAAGTCAAATCTTAAGGTTTGAATTATGGAAGAAACTTGGTCAAAACAAGAATGCGTGTGGCCCCAAGAACACACAAGGCTGCGAGTCTGCTCTGCCCAGCTCTTGGCAAGGTCTCTGTGCACAGGACTGAGTGACGTTACCCCGGCTGTCCCACATCCAAGGACAGTCCCCTACCAACAAGCTGTAAAGTATGAGCCAGTCTCTCCTTACAAAACACATGTCAAAGGGAACTAAGCTGAAATGGAAACACCTCCACAAGATTTCTCCTGCTGCAAGTACCTAGATCAGGGCTTCACACAGAACACAAATTTCTATGGATTTTACATCCAAAAAAAAGAAAACATGTTAAAATGGCACCACACTCAAAATGTTCCAGAGGTTTATGCATTCCTTTGGGATTGGTAAAACGTTAACAGTTTGAAAGGGAAGAACACACAGGATGTGATGTCCTCAGGGATCAGTGCTTATACCACGTAACAGGAAACATGTGGCTTATGCACAAAGACTGCAGTGGTGAATTACTTTTAATTTTTACTTATTTTAAAGTGAAGTCTTCAGCTGTGCCTCAACCAAGTCTTGGATGTACGTCTCTGTCTTGGAAGGAGGAGGGAGAACAAGAAAAGAAGCAAGCAAGCACTGAGATGTGAGTCAGGCAACAAAATATGTCTACCTGCTTTTTTGTACTGATGCCATTTTTTCAAGGGTTAATCTTAGCAGCTCACAGGATAACTGCCTCATTTGTGTGGTCTGAATAACTCCCTAGCTACCTCATTAACTGCAGTCAATCCATGGTGACAGTAAAAACCTCGGATCAGAAACTGCATTTGTAAAATGGATTATCACATAGAAAATTTTAGGGGAAAATGCCAAATAAATGCCCTAATAATTGTTGCGGGCAACTACTTTTAATTCTTTGTACCACTATGCGAATATCCCTTATCTCTATAAAGACAATGCTACCCATGGCTCTTGCATCTCCAGCTTTCTCCAAAAGACACCCCAAACCTTTCAAAATCAGTTCAAAATTAAATGTGATTGTGGACACGCCTGGTGATCCATGTCAGGATGATATAAAAGCGAGGAGTCTCCACATCAACTTCCACATTTTATGCAATGGGCTTTCTTAGTGGGTGATTCTTTCATGTCCTGCTAAGTCTGCACAGTCACCAGAAGAACTTGGGCTGCAAAGATGGCTGCAGGCTCACCTTCCTGCCACACTGCCCTGTGAAGAGGGCCCAGCACACTAAGAGAACTTTCCTCTATAATTCTCCCACAGAAAATTCTTGAAAGACATCTCATCCCCTTAACAGGAAGTTCTTCCACAAGAGCACACAGGGACACACAAAACTGCGGCTGAAGGAGTAATACCCAAGCTCCTACTGCTTCTCACCTTCTCTAACAACAGTCCTAAGCTGATATTTTCTAGGCTAAGCTTATAGATAGCCCATATAGCCTTTGGCCCTTGGCACACCACCTTACAACAGTGAAACTGGCTGTTTCACAGTCCCACTTGCAGTACAAAGACAGGTGACACATCTCATAAGTGGTACTTCGTCCCTCACGCTCATCCTCCATCATTTCTCTCATGCCTGAAGGCAGAACTACAGCTCTCCTACCCATTGCTCATGTGTGTGTCCCATCTCTTCAGAACACTTGTGTTTCCATTCAACTTCAAGGAACTTAGCAAGTCTTTGAACTCTTCCCACTGCTTTTCCACCCCTTCAGCAGAGCAGAAAAAACACATTGTGTTCCACAAGTTATAAATGGATTCATAAGAGAACTCTTCACTTGATGTGGTAGAAGTGCTCAGACTTAGTAGCATTTTTTTCTTGCAGAAGAAACACACCCTTTTCCTAAGCTCCCTCAGGGAGGCTCTGCCTAATATACAATCATTTTCCAGGAAAAAAAATTGGGTGTTTTCATTTAAAATGTTACCTTATGGTTCTTAGCAGCTCGCTTAACTTCCGAATTGCAAACACATCATTTCTTTCACAGGAGAAGCTTCTCAGGGCTGTTTTGTGATGACTTTTGTGAGCAATCAGCAGCACAACATGCCACTGTAAATCCAGGGCTAGAGCTTTGAGTCCATCTAAAATTACAAATAAAACAGAACTAGAGGATTCAGCAATAACAAAATCTACAGACGTGATTACCACATGTTTCCAGTTTGTAGGACAGACAGAGGATACAGAACCCAGCATGAACACAGAGCACAGCTATGGCTGTCTCTATCCCATAGCTGTGCTCTCTTCCCATGCTAAAGCTTTACTTATATCCACAGAAATTAAAAAACAAGTCTGTGTTCCATATGGTTAAAAGGTCTCCATATCTAAGGATTTAACCTAGTTATGGCACAATCTACTATCATATTTCAACTGAGGACAAACATTATAATCATTGTAACAGAAAAAACACCTTGGTCCTGCAACCTGAAAATGTGCATTCTGAAGCTGGTGTTGCACTCCAAGAGATGGGGAGGAGAGCAAATGTAACAGTGGAAACGAACACATTCATGAAGCTTCTGCTGCTTTCTGTAGGAAAAGCTGGAACACCAGCCACAAGTACTTCATGAACTTTCTCCTACTGAAAGGACTTGTTTTGTTGTTGTTGGGTTTGGGTTGGAATGGGTGGGTTTCAGTTTGGGTTTTTGTGGGTTTTTTTCAGAAAGTATTCTCATGGTTGTTTCATATTCTGTTTTCTGGGTAATAATCTAAATAAAAACATGCTGAATATCTGGTTAAAATAGTGCACTCAGCCATCTGCAAACAGATCACTGCTGAAAAAGTCCTGGTGCCCATTCAAATATTATTAATGGCACCAACATACATCAGAGCTCCCATTTCTCCAACGATTAGAGGCAGATCTTGACTGTGGATGTGGAGGGATTTTTCTCTGAAGAAAAATACAGGTTTTTTTCTAAACAACATAGAATGAAATGAAAACTAAAGAGATGAAGTGTTGAAATCTACAGAGCAGTAATTCTAGCTTTAGTCACTGACTTGTGACTCGCAATCACAGCAGTTATTGGGAATAAAGCCATATTTTTCGATTTAAATGTTTTCCAATTATGCTGTAGCTACATTGACCCCTGTAGAAAGGGATGTGTGAGCACACGGGAAAGAAGAGTCCCAATCCTTGAGACAGCTGCCTTATAAATCAGAATGACTTTTGAAGTGCAGTATGAATGTACATAAAACTGGCACTCATGTGAAAACAAGAACACATTCTTATTAGAGAGGAAACACCAGCACAGAGAAAAAGACAAAATCACAGGAAAAAAAAAAAATCACTACAACCTTTTTGCACTGGTCTAAGGCTTTAACTGAGGAGCTGGAGTAGACTTTAATTAACTTTTTTGCCATAATCTTTTTTTGCTTTTGGTACCTGTTTCTTTTCTGAGCTCTAAATAGGAACAAAGGACGTTAAATAGCAGAGTATTCCCACCCCATTTAAGAGCAGTTCCATCCACTTCTGGAAAATGAAGTGATTTGCAAAGTTAACAGAAAGGGTGACTAATGCTAAACACCTAAGAGCTCAGTGCCTCAGGGAACTGTCCATCTCTAATTGCTACCAAAACACATTCCTCCATGGGCAAGGGCATGAGAAACAGCAGCTATTCCCTTCCAGTTAAGTACTATACAGCCAGAGAATAGCTATATTTAGCAAAAAAAAAAAAAAAGGTACATTTTATTAAAAAGCACATTCTTCCTTTGTTTTATATGGCTTAGATTGTAAAAAGGGTTGCTCAGAAATAAATCCTGTGGCTTGCATTTATAGAATCTCTAAACAGGCAGAATCTCTAAAGCAGAATTAGGTGAATTTTTTTGAAGTAACTACGAATCAGGTTTCAGAGACATTGTGGGTAAACCCTTATGCCTAATGACAGCAATTGATGTCCTGAAGGGGTTCAAAAATACTTGTGTTAGATATCTACAGTCAGGAGTGTGAAACACTGGACTTCTAAAAAGCCTGTTTGCGTGGGTTTTTTCAGGTGACTACATATTTTGAAAATCTGTCCCCAAATTACTAAAACTCTAGGTCCATTTAGAAACAAACGGAGCATGATTCTTAGGAAGCTAAGCAGCCTTTTCATTCAATTTTTAAACCAAGGCTTGAACCATTAAAGTTATTTATGCTCTTCCGATCCTGTAGGCATTCATGCACTATTTCTTCATGGGCCTGCTTCTACAGTACAAGCATTTTTAAGTGCAAGCTTTCTTACATATTTAGCATTTAAAAGTTTATACAGGACTGAAAAACTGAAAATCTGCATTTAAACACAGTAAGGGGAGTTAGTGGAGTACTTCTTTTGAAACTCAAAAAACATAACTATCTTTCAGTAAGTGTTATTTAGCCCCTTTTACTAGAGGGTCAAGTATAAATCTGGAACAATTCACTGGTGTAGACTAATTTTGCATCTACAACTGTTACAGCATACTTTGCTGACTAAATTGCAATAGTAGTAAGTTGCCTTAAACTGTTCCTTTCAGATACTGACAATCCCAAACAGGAGTTAGCTGAAATCTTACTACACATTTGCATTCACCTTCTGCAGTTTAGTTTTTTAAAAGTGGATGATAAACAGAAACATATAAGTTGTATTTCACATCATTCAAAATGCAGGAGGAAGGGAAGGAAAGAGGAAAAAACATGAATTGTTCTACCTTTGGATAATTACTTTGGAAACACTGAAAACCTGAATGTGTAAATACTTGTCCTGATACTCAGTTTGGTCTACAGGAGCACAGATAAGAGGCACCACACGTCCCAGTAAACTCCCCATATCGCTGGGACTCTCAGCTTGCTGATCTCTAGGAAAGGTTGTTCTTGGCTATGTTGCTGCCACAAGGCTACACATCATCGTGTTAAGCTCTTTAATACAATTTCTGGCAACAGGACTCCAGGAGATCAATAGTGTTGCTTCCTAGGCTCTAAACCTGCTTTTAGTGATTTACTGTACCATCAATGGCCAATAAACCAAAATGCTGACGTGTCATCTCTTCCACATGAGATTTGTCTCTCTGTTTTCCTTTCACCCTATTGAGGAAAAAGCTTTATGAATGGAAAAACACGCATTGTAAGAAATTCAACCTGTCAATCTCAAAGCAGATAAGGAACATGAAGGACACTCATTCCATATGAAATGTATGCCCCTTACATTAAGAACTTCAAACACTAACAGGCATGGGTGTAACTCAACATCCCACTGCCCATCCCATCAGTCCCACCTTCCAGCTGGGTGGTGATCATGGGCTATATTATTCTGTGTGTAGAAGTACGAGAAATAAAACAAAAAAACTGGAATAATACAAAAAGTGCATACACTACATTGCCTTAGAATTCAGTCTCACCTCTACATTTGTACCATAGCAGAGAAATGTGATCATTTTTAATATTAATTTTAGGAAGCGAAAAAAGACAGAATTTTTTTACAAGTTATTTCTACATAGTCATACATTTCCAAATTATTTTAGCAGAATTCTGAGAGAACGTAAAGCCTGTGTGACATGAAAATACTTTTGGGACATAAAGCTCCCTGCAGAATTTAACCTAATCAGCTAACCAGGCAAGAGTCTTACAAAGAGGTTTGCTTTTAAAAAGCATTGATGGGAAGCATGGAAAAAAGTAATTTTCTACCCTTGCTGTTCTGCCTGCAGTGCTATTCTGCAGAGGGGGGAGTGACAAGCAAGCCTGATGACACTTTATGTGATAGCTCTTAAACAGAGAAGAACCCCTGTACAACCTGCTTGTTCTGTACAAGTATTTATCCAACCATAGGTGAGTAGCTTTTAACAATGTGGTAGGAACATCCTCACTTCTTCTAATGAGCATGCATTTTGCTCTGACAAGGGTCAGCTGTAAAGCTTGTTTTGGTGCCCATGGCAGCTGCCCAGTATCAACAATCTTTCAGCATGTCGTATTGATTAGCACAAAATCACTTTGGAAAAGGTTTATACATAACAAAAACAAACAGATAGTCCTGGCAGCAAAATAAGTATCCCTGCAGAACCATGAGAGGGTATAATGGGATCACTCCATGAACACAAGTTAGATGAGGTCTGTGTTTCCCATAGTGTTCTCATAAGGCTGGAGTTTTGCTTGGATAAATGACACAGGGAGGAAGGGGAAATGGAATATCACACTGAAAGACAATAAAAGTAACCCCAATGTCCTGACTGTACCCGCAGCTGCTGGAGGATTTCACTCGCTCAGGGAAGCTGAGGTAACGTGGTGAGGTAATGAGCCTGCACCAGCTTGCTTTGTTTCTACTAAAAATTATTTTTCATGCCTTGCTTTTCTGCCTTTGCAGGCTCTTCTGTGGGCACTGCAAGAAATAAGGAATGCTCCCCCAAGTTTTCTGGAAATGGGGAAGTTACTTATCCCTGCTTACAGAATAAGTTAAACACTTTCCCTTAATCTTAAACCAAAACTAGGGATTTAATTTTTCCAAAATGGGAAACCCTGGCTTTATTCTGCTCCCACTGGAGAAGTTTATTTCATCGTATTTACACAAGGCTCAGTATAAATAAATACCTTTAAAATCCAGCCCCCTGATTAGTATAGACATGAAAAGAAATGTGGAAAATGGAAGTAATCTACGGAAGCAATACATGTGAATCAATAATGCCAACCAGTATTTATGGATCTCATTATCTCAACATGTGCTTTTTAGGATCATTTTAAATTACTATTAAAAATAGCCATAGGTACATTTAAAATTAATATTTTAGAGTTCAAATGGTCTGCATTTGCCAGTGCAGATATGCATTTGTTATATAGCTCTATTAACTAAAGGAACAAAAGGTATTGCAGAATATAATAGCATTCTGCGGAAGAAGAGACTTCTACAGGAAAATGATTCAATTATTCTAAATCAATTATTACAGGAACAGCTTCATAGCTCTATATCAATCTCCTTACATGTTTCTAATTCTTTTGTCTGCTACCTGTGGATATTTAATTGGAATTAACGCAGAAAAATATATCCCACTAGGAAAAAGATTCAAATAGTTTGGATCATTTTTCTTGCTCTAACTTCTTTGTGAGACACACACGAGGGACAAGTCAAAGCCATCACTTTGTGGAAGCAGCAGCAGTCAGCAACAAGCATTAAGCATAGCTCCAGGCTCCTCTGTGTGGGACAGCTGGATTGGCCATGGACATCATCACCCTGTGGAAAAAACCTGCACTAAGCATAGCACCAGAGCTCTGTGTCCAACAAATCTGACAGCCATTATTTGATCAAGAGTCTTCAAACGCAATAGCAAAGCCCTTTCCAAAAGGAAAGCAGACTGTTCCACCCTGTCAGCAAGAGAAGTAGGGGCATTTTCCTTTAGCAGAAGAGATGCAGACCATATGATTAAGAGGCGTAAGGCACACCTCAAACAGAGTATTTCTGCCTCTGAAGCCAGCTTTGCAGGCTCCTGTCAGACCCACCAGCCACAGGGACTTAACATGTTAATACAAAGTCTGTACTGAGAGAAACGAGATCCTACCGTATCTGATAAGCATCTGCTAACAGACCACAAGAAGAAGAGCACAACAGTGAGCACTTCCTCTTTCCTTTATCAGAAGAGATTGTCTCCATGCCTCTCCCAGACCCTCCACTTCTCTGGAAGCATCAAAGGAGTTATGAAATGAATTACAGAGACAGCTGCTTCTTGGCTGAGACCATACCAAGGTCCTGCTGTACCTACCAGCCACATACAGCATATGGGATGAGGAAAAGAAAAAGAAGGGAAAAAAGCTTCATATAGAGCCACCTCATTCACTTCCATTTCTCTATAGAGATCAAATTTTATTCCTGTTGGTCCTTCTGTCAGTCTCAAGGGGCGAAAAAGAGGCCTTGATATACCTCTGGCAGGCCTCATTATGAAAAGGCTCTGTGAAATCCCTCTCAGATTTAGGACAACCCCAGAGGGCTGTGCAGCAGCAAGTGGTTAAGAAAAGAAACAGGGAAAGAAAAAGGGAAAAGAAGATGAGGAAACAGAAGCACTAAGGAGACAAAGGAGCAGTCGAAACAAAGATTATGTTAAGCATTTGCATGCTATGCTGGAAAATCTCAATCTTACTTAGATGTCCTGAGGTAAGAACAAAAAAAAAAAAAAAAAAAAAAAGTCTTAGGTTGCCTCATTAACATAACTGGTAACTCTGAGAAAAAGCTTGTGAGGAGGGAGAGAACTAGACACCAATATGTCTCGGTCAAGCTGTGTCAATGCAAAAAATATTAGAAATGACTACTTGCCTCTAACAGCATTTTTAGTGGTCTCATTTGCCTTCTAAAGGGGCAGCTGACACTTAAAAACTAGCATCACCAATGGAGTCAACGGGGCTGCAATGAGAGAGACAGGCTTTGGATGGAGATTATGATAAAAGGAGAGACTGGCATTTCTAATATCAACAGAGCCTTGATATTTTCCAGCCTGCAGCCCTCAGTGCCCTGGTGAGCTGAACACTGAGCTGCTGCCACATGTGCTGCTGTTTGCTGGCACTGAGGGCTACATCCAGCACACACACTTCCAGCCTATTTATTTTAATTCATGCTACAACACTTATTGTCAGAAAAACAAACTTAACAACTTCATTCGCACCACACTGAAGGAAAGCAAACTTCCACAAATCTAAAAGATATCATGCTGGTGATCATATTAATGAAGTTATGAAATATTTCATTAGCACATCTTGGAGTATGAATAATTTCTCACAGAATTTCACTTGGCAGCCTCCTTTTCCCATGGGGCCCATCAAGATAGCGCATTATCTTTTAACTTCTAGAAAATGGGACTTGCAAAGGATGATTGAAAGGCCAGAGTTGTTTATTCTAGAGGAGAGGGTGAAAGGGCTGTGTGACAATAACCTCCAAGTGCGCAAGGGGCTGGTGAACAGAAGGGAATGTGCTGCTTCCCATGTAGTTTGTGTATAAAACAGTAAGGAAAAGGATTAGACATAAGGCAAAGATTTCTAAACACAAGGACAGAACAGCACATTGCTCCAGAAGTTTATGGAGTCTCCATCATGGGTAATCTTTAAAGATAGCTTAGACAAACAACTGAAGTGGTGCACAGTTCAGTAGGAGCCTCCTTGGACTGCATTGTTCCCCAAGCTCCCATCTTTTCATCAATATTCCTGTAGAATTCATGCAACTTTGCCACATATGGCAAGAAATAGCACGAAGCAATTTATGTTTAATGGATTACATAGCATGAAGAAGTTGGAAATGCAAAAAGCAGAGAAATGCTGTCTTGTAAAGATACAGAACCCCTCTGTGCCAGCAAAAAGTTCAGGGACTGCATTTCTGTGTACTCAAATACATTCTTCAATGGGTATGATTGCAGCGCTGTTCTCCCCTTCTAGGCCATCACGAAAACAGGAATTGCAGTCCCTTCTCTTTCAGACTGGTTGCACTTCCCATGTGTATCACACATTCATCACCAACTTCTCCACTGGCTTATCACGGCCTGATTCAGGCAGCAGATGAAAACCCCTCAGTGTTACTCTACTGATACCCAAATCATGGCACTGCACAGGATGGTGATAGTATGGCTCACTTTTCTTCAAAGTATCTGTTATTGAAGAGTTGCAAAACTCTTAGGTATGTGTGCATAACCACAGTCCTTATTTCCCTTTTGAATCAGTCTAGGTTTGCATTAATTCTCCTAAAAAAACTTCATTTAGCAAGGGGTGGGGGGAGAAGAGTCTGTATGCAAATTATATTATTTCTAAGAAAACTTTCTTCTCTTCAGCACAAGAATGAGCGGAAAATCCAGTGAGTTCCAGCCCACATCTTTATTTGACCCTACAGTCTTGTTTAACCTGAGTTATTGGGAAGAAATCCAAATTAGAGCATAAAGGCTAACCAGGGATGTGTTCATGACCTCACAACTAAACTGTACAAATAATTGAAATTGGCACCACATATCCTACCCTTTAGAAGCAGAAAAATTATCTTTCAACTCTTCGGAGTCCATAATAAAGTCAAATACCAGAAGCCAGCTGCATCCAGTGGGACAGACAGGCATCATCCTGCTGTGTCCTTTCTTCTCTCCTCTGGCTATGAAGTTTTAATGTGTAACCTCCATTTAATCATCACCTTTGTCTCCTCTGCATAAGGGAATGTCAAGAACAGCTTTTATTACTGCAAATTTATTTCCCTCTTGATAAGCTCTCAGCCAAGAGGCAAATCAACAATCTGAGTTTGATTTCCCTTCTTCACCCCAGACTAATAGTACTATAACTACAGCCAGGTCCACACCTCTATTAAAATTAAATCTACCCCTGTGCCCAATAAGTGCCTCCAGCAGGACAAAATAAATCTAGGTAACTATGAGTAATGAAATCATGCTGCAAAAAAATTGAAAATACCTGTCAGTCCACAAGAACAAGTGGTCTCTCTCTTGAACCCAATTCTTATACAGTCTATAGCCACAAGGATTTTTTTTGGCTCCCCTTCAAACCTACTTCAGCAGCAAAACAGACTATAGTATTTCTGCACCCAGGAAGGCATTTTAAAGTCTTTTTTAACCTTCAAACCACAGTTCAGAGATGTTGCCTGACCTCATTTCCTACAGCTTGGTAAGTTTGAGATGCCCCATGCACTGTGCCCAACAAACACCGAGAGCTGCTGTGGCACCCAGCCATCCACCCTCCCAGCTATCAGAAGCAGCACCCCCTTGTATGGGCAGAGGAGAATCCTGACCACATCCACACTGCTCTCACTGATTGCTGATAACAGTCAGGAATACTTCAGCTGCACAGGGAAACTGCTACAAGCGAGACGAAAAACACTGAGCTTTCTAACATTATCCATCGGGTCCTGAATCAAATGTAATCTTTTCCACTGCTACAGAGGAGTTGATGCGAAATAGCTCAAATAGCTCCTATAATTGCAAATGTTGTTCTAACTAGAAAATTCACTATAAAGTCACTCGTGATTTTATGTCATGCCATTGGAATAATTTTTGTTACAGTGCTCATGTAAACATACACAGAGAGAAAATTTAGCTCCTTCTTTTACGCTTAAAATGTGCTTTACCAGTAAGTTTCCACCCCAAGATGTGGAACGTTCATTTCCTGGAAAACATGAGGTTAATCCAGCTCTAGAACAGAACACAAAAGAAGAGCAGAAAACAGAAGAGGAAAACAGCCCTCAGTGGCATGCAACTACATGGTGTGAATAAGTGAGATCTGGGTTACTTAAAACAGCACAGTTCTGCCACTTTGACGCATTCACAAATCATGAGCCAGATCCCTAGGAATTCCACACACAGCTTAAGGACCGTGAATCTTACAAAATTAAAATAGTGTGGATTTCCTGTTATTTACCTATGTGTACTTAAGCCATCGGGATCACAGTTCAAGCTACATTTCCCTTATGACACTCTTGGCTAAAAAAGATTTCTCCTTTATTTTACTTTCACACTGTAAGCGAGATGTTTCTGCACTCGCTCTCAGGGCTGGCACCATGGCACAGATGTGTTTGAGAAGTGGAGGCTTGGGAAAAGACACCTCTGCTTAGGCTTTGACCATGTGACTCACCTCTGCTGTTTGCAAAAAAAAAAAAAAAATAATGAATGAAATAAAAAATGAGTGTTGAGGGAATAAATCCTTACAAGAATAACCAAGTTTCTTGTTCCTCTGCCTTTGTGTTTCAGCATAAGTTTTAATTGTGTGAAATTACTGCAATATTACAGGTAGAACTGGTGAAATAAACCACTATGCCAGAGATAGCAACAGAGGTTTTACAGAGTTCCCAGACGACTGGTGGTACCAGCTAAGTCCTAGAAAATTCACTATCTTGTATCAAAATAGGTTTCCTGGGAAAGTTGTTACAAAGACCCCCAGAGGAAGTGCCATGTGCATCTGCTCTGCTGATACCTCTTTGTTCCAAGCACTCACACACAAGTAGTTTAATGGCAAAGAAGAGGTTAAGAAACAGCATAACTAAAGCCCCAAAATTATTTCCATGAAACTCAATTTTTCTTAGTTAGTAAGAAAATAAACTCTTAATCAAAACCAGCATGCTTGTGCTTTTAATTATATCCCCTAACTGTGAGAAGAGCAATTTAGAATCATGCAATACAATATTAGACTGACCTTCAGAATCAAAATGATATTAAAATGTTATCAATTTTCAAAGACTAATTAAGGAGCACAGAGAAGGTGCTCCTTAGGTGTGTAAATAAATTTTCTTGCCTCTCAAAGCAGGCCAGCAACTCCCAAGGAGCACAGACTTTATCCCCTCACTCACCTCTGAGTCTCTGCATTTGTCCCCTGTCCTTGCCTTAGCCCTGCCTGCTCCAGTCCCACTGATGGGCCCCAGTCTGAGCTCCAGCAGGTTCCTTTGCTCACCATTTCCAGCTGCTCACAGCTTTTCCTCCTCTCTCCAGAAACAGCTCCACAGAAGCCCACACAGGCACCCCCTCTCCTCTGTCCCAGAGCAGCAGACACAGAACACCCCCAGAAAATCAGCTGTGAGCCACCAAACCCCGCGTACTCCTTGTCGCCTTTATCAGTACGTGTCACAGATGGAATGACAGCACAGAGCTGATGGGAATTGGACACCAGGTTCACAGCAGCTCTGCTGGTTCCTCAGGGACAGGGAACTGTGTCACCCTGCCTGTTTCACTTAGGAAAATGAACTTTGGGATACTTAGTGGTTATAAGCATGGGGCAAAGTGCCTTACTGCCATAAAGGAAGGAAGCGGTATTGTCCCTTTATTACCGGGGACAATCCAATGCACAAGAGCTAAATCCGAGAGCCCACCCATTTCATGTACCTAAATCCAAAAGCCCACCCATTTCATGTACCTAAATCCAAGAGCCCACCCATTTCATGTACCTAAAGCTCACCAGTGACTCTTGAAGTTGTACAAGAACCAGCCTGAATCAGAATCAGTGCTGATACTTGCATCAGGAGCTCCAACCCACTTCTGAATCTGTTTCTCACATCTCCCAAATAATGACATCAGCTGTGTGGGACATCATTTATGCTTTTCTCAACAGCTTGAAATCTCATTTCTATAATGAAATTATCAAGAAATGACATGTCTACTGAGATAGTGCTTTCTTCAACAGCAAAGTGATGATCAGAATTTTTAATTGATTAAATACTTGCAGTTGACTGCTGTACTTCAATCCAGCCTTCAGAGATGATACTTGGTTAAAATCAGGCATATTCTAAATACTTTCAAAATGCAACCAGGTATAATGTATGTGCTGGTGCTGACAACTCAAAAGAAACAAATGCAGTCATTAAGTAATGGCTAAAACAGACAGATAGCTAAAATATTTTGTGATGGAGAAAATGGTTGGATTTCTCCGGAGCAGTTCCATCCCCTGGAGTCATTATCACATATGGGCATTCTTGTTACATTGAGTGCCTGGCCTTTTGGTGTTCTGTGAGGGCTTTATTCAACTGACATCTATGAAAATAAACTACATCACCACCAACCTGGGTACCTGGCTTTGAACTCTGCCTTTCCTTTTCCCAGACCTGTTACAAGAGACTCTGAATGAAGTATCAAGAGGAACAAAGAGATGGCACAGCTCACAGAATGTACCTCTTGAAGAGGTGATGGCATTTCTGCTGTGCCAGACCACACCAAATTAAACCCATCACCCCTTCAAAGATGTACCCCAAGGAGCAGGCACCTTGCCACTCCAGCAGATGGGCCAGGACTGCGCACAGCCAAGAGACATTGCTATGTGCATTAAATGTTTGTTGAGGGCAAGCTTCCCAACCTGAGATAATGAATTAGCTATCAAGGATGCTGTCCATATGCAGAAGGTATCAAGTAGGCCTCTACAGCTTAGCTTTTAAAAACAAAACCTCATAGCATCTATGAGAAGCAAAGAAGAGGCTAAATCCATCATGGCAACAAAGCCCTGTGAAGACACTTTTCTAGCATCCTCATTCCCCTTCAGCTGCCAGAAGCCAGGTATAGTTGAGGAACACGGAAAAAGTCAGAAAGCCAGATCCACTTAGTCCAGAGAACAGTAACATAAAAGCACTCAGTGAAAAAATTCAGAGTCATGTGAAGAAAGACACAAGACTCTTTTTTTGCTCAAGAGATTTATTTTCACTTTATCTAAGTAGTTGAGCAAAACCCCTTCCTTTCATCAGTGATGTCAGTCTATTTGCACAAGACATTCTCAAGTAGGCAGATATAATCACACAAAATGTGAGGAGTCCATTTCAACAAAAATGCAATTCTCCCATCCACTTATTGGAAGTTAGGGTCACACACTGATGGCCTGATTTTGCACCCAGACAAAACCAACTGCTTTAACCCATGTAAACTGCTCCACAAACCAAAGAAGTCTGACACTTCCCCATTTATCAGCCTAACTTTTTTTTTTTCCTGCTTTAGGAAGGACTTCAGGTGTTTATTTTCCTCTTCCTTGAATTTCTACTTGTTTAATTCCTCTGATTCTGTCACTTTGATTATGGTAACTGTACTGTGTCTCGAGAGCCCAAATGCAAGACTCATAAGACCATTCCTCTTGTATGGACTTGATGTCTGCATACCTGAATAGTCTCCAGCTACTGAATTGTTCAAAGGATTTGTGACAGTAGGTATGGTTCTGTGTGTGCCCAGAAGCATCAGGAAAAAACCCCAATATATTATTTACAAGCAAAGCATCCATGTTTTTCCTCAGAACTATCAGGATTCTTCCAATGGAAGTGCTGAGGCTGACTAAATTAGTACAATTTATCAAATGGCAGTGTTACAAACATGAAAGTTCTCCAGGCACTATATTTAGGCTCAACAAGCATCAGACTGCGACTAGCAAAAGTCGCCAAACCTCATCACAGTGGAAACATCGATTGTACCCCATTCCAGATGTCATTAATGTTTTCTGGAGGCCTGCTGCTGCCAGTCAAGCCAAAGCTATTCTCTGCAGTGGCTCGATCAGCTGACATGATATGGCTGCAGATGTTCCAAAACAGCTGTTGTTTTAAAAAGAACTAACTTTGTGAAAACTACAGATGTTTTTCACCTCACTTTTAAACAGCTGTTTACTATAGAGACCACTGTGTGTTCTTGAGGCTAGTGACCAGTTATGCTGCACAGGAAATTACCCACCCCAAAAGAATAAATCTGATTTGCAGCAAGCAAAACAAATTCTAGGTAGTCCCAAATTTACCCATCCAGCCTATTGCATTCTTAGATACAATAGCAAAAGGGATGGCCAAGGAACCAGAAAATACATTTGCTGAACCTTTGGAACTCCCAAATCACAGTAAAGACCTCAAGGCAGCTCTCTTTACTGCATGATTACTGACTGAAATCTGTGCTCAGACTTCACTGCTCCTCTCTACAAAACACCCTGTAGCTTTCAGCTGGCAGGGCTGGAATCCCTTGTTTGGACTTGAGAACATGAAAGGCTGACCTGCTTATCGTGGTCTCCAAAGTCTCCAATTCCTTTGGTTGCCCTGAACACTTTAGGAACAGACTTTCCAACCAGGAACTGCAATCTGCCAGGGTTTATGACCAGGAACTCTGATCAGACTTTCCTGCCTGCCACATATCACTGGATGTGGAGGAAATCATGGAACAACCCACATGTGGAAAAAATTACTTGCATTATTAAAAAAAAAAAAAAAAAAAGGAGAACACACATCCGAGTTGCATCTTTGGCTAGTAGAAACCAATGCAATACCATTAGCTGGGTATTTTACCCTCCAGGAGATCTATAACTCTAAAAACTTTCACCAAATAACACCTCTCCACAGACAGTGACATTGCTCACAGATGCCTGTAACAGTCTTACAGTAAGAAGGCAGTAAAAAGCGGAAGAGCTGGAAACAATGAGGGACTGAATGGGGTTTTTTTTCTTTAAATAATGAAATAGATTGAGTTCTAACTTCAAAAAAATCTTTTTCTTGATAAAAGTTGGAAGATAGGATGTAGCCTGAACTTTATCCCTACCGTAGCACTCTGTGGGGTAGTGGTATTTGCCTAGGTGCTTTCAGGTGAGTGATTTAGGAATCCAGGTTAGGCACCCTGCTTCACTGGGCACTCAAGCAGGAAAGAAAGGCAGGCTCTCCTGGAGACCAAGTCAGAACAGCTGAATCATTATCTCTGAAGTGGTAGGGGTTCTGGAGACTTCCTTTGCTTTGTCCAGCATTCTGAGAGTACAGCTTCCCTGTGTAAGGAGCAAACACCTGTCCTTGCTCTACACCTCTTATTCTATGACTCTTGAAGAAAGAAAAGTTGACTGGCTGCACCAAGCACCCTGCCACTTTCGAGCACTCTAAGGAGCCTCACACGGGCTGCTGATACTGGGATATTGGAAAGTAACTCACAGCAATTAGCAAAGGCTCAAAGAATACCTCCACCTATCTCTACTGCAGCTTTTGCCAAGCCTCATCTGGTATAATATTTGCCTATCTTTTGAAGATGTGCTCTGATATCAATAGCAGAGAGAAATCACAAAATGTTATCACAAATCACTACTATTTATTTCCTATAGGCAGTAATTTGAGAAAAGCTGCTAACATGCAATCATTACACACAATTTTTAGGCTTTAGTTTAATTCATGAAAGATAACAGAATCCAGGAAGGAAGAACTTAGACCACAAGTCATTGTCTGCAACAGGTGGAAGAAAAGGTGTCAAGATAGCCTCTCAACTCAGGCAGAACAGACAGGCAGATTTCCTCACCACTTTGGCAGAGCACAATGGAAGAATAGAGACATAAAAATGAATTTGAGTTTCTTTGTAAGGTTAAAGGTACAAAAGTTCATGAAAACAGCATTTTAACTTTGATGGTGAAACAGAATTTGGCTGAAAGGTTCCCAGTAATTAAGACTGCTGTCCATCCATCTATACCCCATTTTAGACACTTTTCTCAATCCTTTTGGTCACATTGGTCAGGCAGAAGAGGTTTGAATACTGGCAATATTTTCCTCTCAATGAAGACACAGCAGAATTCATGCTAGACATCAGCCAGAGAAATTACCAGGATGAGGTACTAGTATTTTGTGAAATGAAGACAAGAGATCTTATTTCCCTCCAAGACTATTGCATATCAGTCTAAAATCTTACAGAATTAGGGCTTAGCAGTAGAGCAATCCAAACGAAACACATGATGCAGCTGGTTTTGTGATTTCACTTCTTGGCCAGAAGCTTTTTCTGCAAAATCAGCCATTTCTTGATAATTAAAAATCTTCAGCCAGTCATAGCAACAGATTAGATAATCCAGGTGCTTGACATTCCTGCAGGACTTCTTCTAAACCTTAGCAAAATACAATAAACTAACACTTTTTTTTTTCTACCAGAACCTATTGTAGATCTGTCTTCCAAAACGAACTTACTATTACTAGAGCTTAGGTTTGTCAGCAGCTGCATATTAAAAAATGCCTGTATTCGAGACAAAATATTTTCCATCTCTTATTCCCATCTGCACTGAAAGTGGAGGCTCTGCCAGCAGAGTAGAAGTCAGTGATTGGATGTGGTCTCCCCAGTCTTTGTGGCTAGACCAGGGGAATGCACAAGCTGTTCTGACAAGTTCCATGCTGAAAGAAGGATTTAGCTTCTATATATTAGGTATTTTACTTGAAGACAGAGGTGACAGGTAATGAGCTGTCCTCTTTCCAATACTTTCCCAATTTAAGCTTTTCACACGAAGGAAACAACTTATGTGTTGTATGTATTCCCTGAGTTCATCCATGTCAGGTAGAAAGATATGCTCTGAACCAAAATGAATTTTCTTAAAAAAATAAAGAAACATTTCCTAGGAACCTGAAGGTTCCATGGTCCTGTCTATGCCTCCCTTTTTTTTCCACTCCTCTTTTTCCTCTTCCTTTCTTTTCTAGCCCTCTCCCCCTCTTTTATTCCCCCACCCTGTTTGCCCTTATGTTGGCATGAACAGGTTTAAGAAGGAAGAGCTCACTTGCATCCTTACAGCAAACCAGCCATAATCAGACACTGTTGCAACAGCAACACAAGTCCTCAGAAGCCAAAATGAGTACAGCTCAGTCACCCAGAGCACACTGACCACAGCCAGGAGTGACTGAGGGTCTGTGGCAGGTGCAGCCCTTGGGCAGGCAGCAGGTCTGGGGTGGAAGGAGCCCACACATTCCCACAAGAAGAAAAGGTTACCAAAAGGGTTGCCATGCTCACTCTGGTGACACCAGCCCCTGTCAGTCTTGCACCCTTCCCACCCACATCCTCAGTTTGCTCCCAAAAGCACTTCTGCCAAAACACTCCTGAGTACATACAACCTGCACCTCTTTCTGTCACAAATTTGGGCTTCAAAAATTAAACAGATTCAATCCTACTTCAAGAATTAAAACCCTTCCAGTGGGGTTCCTTCATTTTTGTTTGTCTTTATACTACCATGCACACTTCTAAGCTGTCTGCAATGTAATAAGGGGAAATTATTCCTAAATAGGCTGTCAAGTTCTCACATCTTTAACAGAAAATGTGTGTTGCTCAAAGCAAAAGAGAGTTGGGGGGCAGCAGAGCAAAGACTGACATACCTACTCTGAAAAATCCTTTGCCTCCTTTTACTTACCTGCCAGAGCTAAACTGTTGGGGCTTTGTGTTTCCTACTGTATTTGATGACTTCCCTAACACCTAGAGCGCTCAAAGGAATGCAGCTCAGGGCTCTTTCAGGTGTTATTTATGTTACCAGCTATTCTAGGGAAATCAGAGGAGTGTGAGGCCCTGAACTCAGCACTTGCAAGGTAAGAAATTTTCAGTTCTCTCTCAAATAACAGTAACCTCAAAGGACTTAGAACTCTATTGTTCAAGCCAGTGGGAGATTTGACACCGAATTTTTTGAGAACATGCCAAGGTCCTAGGAAGTAGTTAATTAACATCTCTCCAGGAAATCTGAAAATATCCTTTCTCATGAATTTTAACAGAAGTTTGTTGAATGAGTCTCGGATTTCACGTCTGCATATGGAGGAGTATTCTCCACTCTTTGGCAAGACTAGATCTCCACTGCCATTGCTTTTCTTTTTTGGCCAGACATTTCTCTTTGTAAGCCTGGGAGAACCGTGTTTAGGAGTAAATATTGTGAGAGTAGCAAATTCTCTGAAGAGAAAGCTTCACTGGATAACTAGAAACAGCATTTTTTATTGTAGCTTTGTTTTCATAAACTAAGAATTAGGGCTTGGAAACCTGAATCGGAAGTATTTGAACTCCGATTTTCCCACCTCTCTTTCAGTCCCAGGCAATATTCTCGCTCGGTTTATGTTTTCTTTGGGTAAAACACTGGCCCCGCTGAACTCAGTGGGAGCACTGCCATTTATTTCAGCAAGGCCAGCACTTCCTTCCCAGTCTCTTGGAAGCTTCTGTGGGGTACATGCAAGCTCGCCTCGAACAGCAATTATCTGTACTTCTCTTTCTGTAAATCATTGTGAATTCCCAGCAGTACTGAAACGACAAATATGTTTCTGCTTTGTGTCTCTCTTTAAGCTGCGTGAAGACCTTAATAAATAACCAACCGATACAGCGTCGCAGGAAACTCTCATGAACTTCTGATGAAATAGAGGACATGCCTTTAAACAGCACTAAACAAACCATGGAGTCCTTCCAACAGTCACATCAACTAGAAAAGAGCCTTTTTTCCAGACCACCTGAGAAATAGATGGATTTTCCTTCCCACCCATGGTCAGCAACTCTCTTTCATGGCAGCAAAGGCTTTTTAAAGGGAGCACCTGGGTCAGAGGCTCCGAGGCCACTGAGCAGATGCAGCCACACCAGAGACTTTGGCAGGGAAGCTCCACACACACACAATCCCATGGAACCAGCCTCCACTTCCAGGGAACTAAAAGCTTGTTTTGCTGATTGAACCCAGAAAATAGAAAAGCCTGAGACTGAAATGGACTAAGTTGTGGACTTGGCTGGTTCAGCACAGCTCACCAGGCACAAAGTTGATGTTGTTACAATCTACCACGAGGGTGACTCACAGTGGAAAATATTTGCTTTATCCCAGTGTCCAAAGCATCAGGATAGTTGTGTCACATCTCACTTATCTAGCAGGAAAAAAAAGCCTACGATGACTTTTGTTGAGTTCTGGTACCTACTGTGTCACTGTCCAAAAACACCTTTACCAGAAGCCACACTTAACTCAGTCACCCCAAAAACTGGGCAAACACTCAACTTCCAATGTCGTTCGTCTCATCCTCAGCCACAGTGACCATCTATTCACACTGCCAAATTATAATATTTTTGTAGCAAGTGATTTCTCCCCACTGAAAAGGGGAATACACAGCCCCTAATTTTTACAAGCAATTACTTTATTCGCTGGCATTTTCACAGGGCTCAGTGCATTTAACAAGTAAAAATTCAGCAGTAAAAAAAAAAAAGACATTGAAATAAAACAGTACTACTTTGCAACTCTTCTCTGTCTCTTCACACTGTTCATCAGGCCTGACGCTTCAGTCATAAAATTTACAGTTTGGGGTGATCTCTGAACTGCCAGGTTAAGTTTAGTTCCTGCTTCTTGAAAGGAGAGTAGCTACGCAAGATGCAAGAGGATGTTGTTAACACTTTTGAAAACATCTCCTCTCCAAGTAGAGCTTACTGAATCCAAGGAGCCTATAGCAGGTGTACAAAACACAACTCGTGTTTTACATCTAACTCCATGCAGAGTTTGAGTCTTAGGTCAAATGATCCCATACTATGGAGAGATTGGTGGGAATTTTACCCCAGAGATTTAGTCACTGAACACCCTATTGGACAAAGAGACTGGCAAGGAAGGGTAACACAACAAATTTCTTTTACATGATGAAGCTCAATATGTACTTACATCATTCATTCCCTACTCGAGAAGAATATATTCGGATGTCTTCAGAGGAAAAAGTGCTTCTCCTTGAATTTTCCAAAAGGAGTAGGTACTAACCTCCTCCTAGGAGCAACAGGCAGAACCTAATCACTACCTTAATCCCTCTGAAGTCAGCCTAAATCAGAAATAAGCCTGGGTTAACCAAAATAGTACAGTAATCATTTTGCAACATTTCCTGTCATAAAGTCCTCAACAAAATTACTTTCCTTACCTGGTCACTAGCTGTTCCCTAGAGTTATTCCTTCTTCTAATTAAATTTTTTAAATATTTGAGGGAATTTGTCTCTCTCAAACATGAAACAATACAAAAAGTTTGCAAATCTTAATGCAACAGGTTCCCACATAGCTATTTTGGGGTTGCTTTTGAATGACAGTCAATAGCAAGAGTCAGAAGTAGCATGAAGAAATTGTGCTGTCAGTGCAAGAAACATCTGAAATAGCCCTCCAAGTCTCACTGTCTTGGATTTATTTTTATGCAGTCCTACCTAGAACAAAGATGTACATTTATTATTCCACCTATTTAATATGTGACACTTTTTCTACCAAATTCATGCTCTGAGATATTCACAGGCTGAAGCTTCCTCAGAAGGACCACACTGTCTCTGAAATACCTACTGATTCAATAAAAACATGCCTGGCTTACGTACTGCAAGTTTAGTTGAAACCACAGAAGTCAGTCATTCAGGTATTCCATGGACCAGTGCAGAAATATGATGCTTATTTTGTTGGACTGTGAGCTTTCTAATACTACCTGATTAAAAATTTGGGTTCAGCTATGTGTATTCAATTATCTGACTGAAATCTAGTTGAAGACAATGGAATTTAATGAATTTCATATTTGTTTTCTCATTCCACATACAGCACCTGCATCTTCAATCTTTTCTGTGTTAATTCAACATCTAGAGAGGTTAGACATCTACTGGGAAGCAGAAGTTCATAATGCTCTGGCATAAAAGATCAACATTTGAGCAGCGACATTTGGTTTTAGAAACAGAGAGAATTAGAAAAGTTTTTCTGCCCCTTTGGAAAATATTTTACCTGCTTAAATAATTTCTACAGTAACAAGATCAACTGAAGTCTGCAACTCAGTCACAAAGCCGAAAAATCAGACTTTTTTTCAATAACCCAACAGACAAAAAAAATAAAAAGAATACATATTTTTCAGGCAAAAAAAAAAAGTTGCTGCTCCTCTTTTATGTCAGAGGAACAATATTCTCCATATGAAGAAAATTCCTGGTCTTTGTACCAAGAGCAAGACCAGTGAATTTGACACTATCAACTTCAGAACCATAACGACAGAGAATGTTAAATCCAAGTTACGATTTAGGCATAAAAACTTGCAGAGATAGATGGGATTCAAACAGAATTACAGCTGCAAGAGATTTCCCTTGAAATTTTACTCCTACTCCAAAAAAGTATCTTTCATAAAACATCCACTTTTCCTGTACCACAGGCACTTCTACCACCCAGGCAAAGGCTGCAGAAGAAGAGGATGTCCAGATCTCTCTCCCTCACCCACACGTATTTTCTGTGAGTTTCTAGTTCTTAAGTCTACATTATATTGTGAAGAAAAAAGGTGAGATGCTCATAAGCTCAAATTCTGAAATGCAGCCTTTGAAATACCCTAGGAAAATTATTATTTTAGTGTTCATATATTCCAAAGCTCTCGTTTCCAAATATCACTTAAGTTCCAAGCACTAGTAGTGGCTGTGGAAGAAGTTAATTAGTATTGGAAAGGGGTTATTTTTTCTGAAAAGCCATGAAAAATGGCACACCTTATGATACACACGTGTTATGAATACATGCTTTTTCACAGGTTTGGAGTAGCGCACACTGAAGTGTCACGGAATACAATACTCCTTAGCACTGACTGTGAACATCATAAAAGAGCTTTTCAAAATCTGTCTGGACAAAACACTGGAGAATTAACTGCACACAACAATCCTGCTTTGGCACACGTGTTCAAATGATCCTTCACAGTGCCTTTCCATCTGTAATTTCTAGGATTTTTCAACTGTTTAGGGATTCTAGATTCATAAATTCCTTGGCCAAATTGGCAACAGGCTGCAACAATTTCCCACCCTTAAATCAACTGCAGACCACAGACCCCCCACCCCTTGGAAAAGTACAGAGGAATTAGTGACAGCTAAACCTACGAGAGGATAAGGTGCAGAGTCCAGGTCCTCAATACCTCCCATATTCCTCCAGTGATATCAGCACAGGAACATGGGGTGTGACAGCACAGCTCGGGTTCAGCATGTCAGTCACTTCTTCAACACAAATGGTTTGGCTTTCCAAGAACAAAAGCATTTTCCAAAGAGGGGAAGTGCTGTTCCTGTAGTATAAACTCAGACATTGTTCTTGTGCTGCACTGATACATTAACTGACCATTATTAATGAAATACTTATCTGACATAACTGAAGGATTCGATTTGTTTTATGACAACTTCTATGCCAATAAAAGCTGTGCTTCAGAGGTACAAAGGAAATTAAGACACTCAAAAGAACTCATTATGGAATTATGATCATCCTCAAGGTTAACTCTTTGCTGTGTGGACTTCTGCTCATCTCACAAAAGGGGTATTAGAAAGGACAATTCAGCCCCTTTATGCAGAAGGTTTTCCCCAGCCCTAAGGCCCAAGAGGGAGTAGTTTAACATTGCTTACAGGTTACAGGGGATTGTTACATTCCTTATTGGTCCTATTCTCTCTCCAAAACAATCTCCTCATAACAGGTCCCACATTAACACACGCTGCACGTCAGGGGCAAAGAGCACATCTGCAGGATCCACGGTTGCAGAAGGCTCTCCCCAAATCCCCTGCTTGGGGCTTTGTACGTAACTCCACTCACATTAATATTACTCCATGAGCAGAAACTTCACCCCCAAGCACTTTATTCAATCTCCTCAGGGCTTCATTACTGAGGTCTAGAGCATGTGTCATCAATTATATTGGAGCAAGGGAGCACAGACCACAACAACCTTCAAGTAACTGCACTTCATTCTGGCCTGTACAGTGGCCTCTGGACCAAGGGTAAGCAAAGCCTGAACCAGGTTTTGGAGGGCCTTTGAACTAGAAAGGGGAAGAACTGTCAGTTTCAGTAATCACCAATGAAGTTTGGTTCATTTTGGTTTAAATGCATTTCACACACTTTCCCTCTCCAGTCTAGCTACATAATAACAAATGTAAGACTATAGGAGCTGGGAGACCAAATCAGTCCAAAACACAGTAGATGCCCCAAAAAAACAGTACAGAAAAAGGGAAAACATGCATTGAAATATCTACTAACACTCAAAAATTTGTACAGTAAGACTCTCCTGTCTGAGGCACTTTCTTTGTATTTGGTTTTTCTGAGAGATTTTTCTTTCATGAATGAAGTGAAGCTCCTTTTTAAACCGTGTAAGTTTTTTCACCTAATCTTTCAGTAGGGAAGGCCACAGTTTAACATCACATTATGGGAATAGCTCACACTGTTTGCTTTGAACTTCTCACTTCAGTTATATAAGTTCCTGTTAGTATCAGCTACTCAATTTAAGTCACAGCACAGAAAGTGATCTATTCCGGCATACTGAAGCCACAGAAAAGTGACTTCTGTTCCTTAGTTAAAGAAGAAAAACCAAAACAAAACTATACATACAAATTAGGGTGCCTACACAAAATCAAACAGGCAGGAGGTACTTGTGATATGGAAAATCACTGTATGGAAATAAAATTAAATTATATGACACAGTACAGCACATGTCCTTCGCACATGGGTGTAGGCAGTAAAACACTAGACTGTAAAGAGTGCAGACAAGTTATTTCCTTTCCCTACTACATTTTGATGGCATAAAATAAAATGAAAGGCCCTTTGCCATTGCTATAAATACCAAGGAGAGAAACAAACAATAGGATTAGCATAAGAATCATCTTTAGAACTAATGCATCACTTAAACACATCTGTAGTATTCTGTAGGTCAAACTTTCAGAGGGAACAGAATTCGAATCAAACTGAACTGCATCAAGAAGATAAAAGAAACTATCTCAAGAGAGTCCAGAGTATGTTGCTTAAAATGGTGACATTAAGGTGCCCTACACATTGATCCATCAGATCTTAGTGTTTTTCCTGGAACTTAAATAAAAAAAGCCTGAGACAGTGAACAAAATTAGAACATAACCAGAACACGTAAATGCAGGATCTCTTAGCTAGCCCACCGCACAATGCAGCCCACCTCATAAACCATAGTTCAATAATACTTCCGTGTATGGTGGTGTCTTGGGGTGACTTATATGGGTTATTGGTCATGGGGTATTAACACAATGATGCCTGCAAATGGGAATTTTACGATCTCTTAAAATGCACTTGTCACTTCACTTGGTCCAATTCATTGTTCCTTGCTGTTATGGATAATTATGGGTGCTGTCTTTTATTAGGCAAAATTACAATTGATGTGAGCAGGGATTTTGAGCCTGCTCTGTTGGTCTGTTTTACTTCATATAAATTGATGCTAGAATTATTTAAAAGGAAAAAGCAGCCCAAAAAAACAAACAAAAAAAACTAAACACCTGTTCCCATTCCTGGTCCCAAAGCATTCACATCAGCAGCAATGTTTTCAATCACTGTCAGTGAGTTTTGGGTTGAGCCCTTATACATGCACCTGCTACCGAGCAACACCGACACAAGTAAAGGAGCCAATTTTTTATTGAAGGATGTTCTCCTGGAATCTGAGCTCTCTGCTTACTTAAGATATCTACTGGTGTGAAGTCATTACACAAATACTGTGAGACTGCAATAGTCTGCACCAGCCCGAGCCTACGTGTCCTAATACTTCATGTTCAGTGTGGAAACCTTTGGTTGGTTCTAACCCGCCATTAGATTTGGCTTTGTTGAGAGGGCTTGCCCCCCCCACCGTCCCACCTCCTTTGTAACCCAAGCACCATATGCTGGATGAATGTATTTGCTTACACTCCCTCAAAAGTTACCTTCTAGAATCTGGTTTTTATGTGGCTTGGTAGTCTTCCAAGTGCAAAGGACTAAATCACCAGGAAGTGCTATCTTCCCATTTTCAGTTCCCGTTTAAAATGTGTTATTTTGTGATGCCATCGGATATCAGTAGTGATGCTTGGCAACATTACATATTGCTGTTTAATTGCCTTAAAAACTATTTCCCTGGTAGTATCGTTAATAATACCAAGTCTAAATTGGATTAAGCACTACACTGCTATAAAGTTAATTCACTGTGTTACTAATGAAATGTCATGTGAGGCTTCCTGTAAATCCAGCTAAACAGTCACTGCCAAGGATCATTAAATCAACGGCACATTCAGCTATTCTGCTTAGAAAGTATTGTTTTAATTGCCAGCAGGTGATTTTCATTAATGCAAGCATCTTCCATTTTACTGACTTTTTAGGTCTGATGGCAATGGAGCCTTTTGTAGCTCAGTAATGACAATACTTTGCCATTTCTAGGAAAGGAATGAAGCTCACTTGAGAAAGAGGTTGAACAGCAATGGCAAAATTTCAGTCAGAATATTCTTCTGCGCATTTATGAAGCACCCATGACCTGCTGTAATGCTCAAGCAAGCCAGGAGGCTTTGGCATGAACAACATCTGAAGCAATCTGAAACATTACATATCTGCAGCTCCTGCAGGAGATCTCCCACTGGACAGCCAAGTTTGAAAACCCTCAGCCTTCACCTCTCTGCGTGAGCTTACTCAGGTAGAAAACAGCAATAACACTTCCCTGCCTTTGTGAAATATTTCTAATCCACTGGGGGAAGGAGTGCAGCTGACACTGGAAGTGCTGGGCTCAAATACCGCTAAAAATGTTTGCTGAGTAGTTAAAAGTGTGCCATGATCTTGACCTGCATATCACATTGTTTTAAGTTTATTGTTCATATTCTCAGAGGTGACTATCTTTAAATTTAGTTTCGCCCCTGATTCTCATTGGGTTTTTGCTGCTTTCTCTCTTATTTTTCCAAAATTACAAGCATATGAAAACACAGCCTTTCCAGAGTATCCTTTGGCTCTGAGCTTTGTTAATAGCAACAATTCAGAATCTGAAGATCTTGGCTCCAATCTTAAACAGATTCTCAGACTGCAAACAATTGGGGCAGGGGTGAGAAGGAAAACTGCTTATTTAAATAGAGAGAAAAGGTAAACAGGAATGCCCAGAGGAGCTCAAGACACACACACCCACACAGCAGCTGTTACACTTTTCAGATATATAAGGTAAGAGATGATACAGGCCAATTTACTGTGCAGAGGATAAGTGGGGAAGGTAGGGGTAAAGACAAAGGTGAGGCCATTTCACCCATCTCTGAGACTGCTGGAAGTTACACAACAACTCCCACTACTAAAGCTACCTCTCAGCAGCCTCTTAATAGCAGGCACAGGCTGATGCAGTTAAAGGGGCTCTTGGCAGAGGAACCTCGCATCTGTCCTGAGAAGATTGTGCACACCTATGATTTAGCATTGGCTGGTCCAGAAGCTGGTGAGACTCTTGTAGACTTCAGTGCCAGTGGCCTCTTTTGAACGTTCAGGAGAGGAATACTTCCCAGAATCTCAGCATTGCTTGTTCCTGTGTAAGTTAGAACTTCTGGAGCAGGCTCTCTCTCTCTCTGCACTGTACTCTGGGCAGGCAAGACATCTCTCGGAACACAGCCATGTTCTGCAGCATCTGCATGAACTTGGGCAGTTCTGAGGTTTATAGAGACCCCTCTTTCCTACCAGCCATGACAAAAACAGCCAAAGTGTGGTGTGGCACCAGGAAAATCGTCTCCCATTTACTACCCACAAAAATCTCTGGCTTCTGATCTGTGTTCAGCCACATATACCTTCAGATCTGAGGGAAACACTCAATAATGGAGTGTAGAATTTAAGAATGTACTCATCACCACCTACTTTTTTTGGTCCACGTATGCTATATTTTGGTTCTACATTAGATAAAAGGGTGTAATTCAGTCTGAGTATCTTATGAGGCTTGGTGGAAGAAAGCAGGATTTCACCCACTTCAGTGAGATTACACAATCCATGTCTCTAAAGGGGAGGCCAACAGGGCAGAAGTCTTACTGCCACTAAACTTCAGTTGTAAACCTTCCTTTCTTCTTAACAGCTCTTCTGTATAATAATTTTCATCCAACTCAAGGCAAGAATAGAACCTCATTTCAAAGAAACTCTATTCAGGGTCACTTTTAGTAATGACATCACTTTAAATCTTACTAATTTGACACATAAAATCATTGCTAAAAATCTCCCTTTTCTCTCCAAGATATTCTTCAGCAATACTTACTCTACTTGGCAACATTCCTTCTCTTCTCTATGATCCTGCCTTCCCAAAGCACAGGAAATATAGACAAGCTGTAAATCAGGAAGCATTTACCAGTCAGATCTCATTCCATCTCTGATTTGTAGCCAGATTTCCCAGTGGGGGGTCAGAGCCATCGGGCAATTCTTAGGAGCAGGTAAAGCATCCCTGAACTACCTGTGGAGGATTTACAATTAAGAACTAATATCTTTACTAGTGAAAATCTAACTCTTCTGTTAAGCAACAGGACTCAGACCCGGTTTTCTATCCCCACATCCACTTGACAACTTTCAGGGATATTTTAATTTTACACATAATACTTAACTTTTAAATAATATTTTTAAGGATTCTTCTACAAAAATGCAGATTAGCCCAGAACACCACAGTCTGAAATCCTCTCATACCATTTTTTTTTATAATAAAACTCTGGGTTAAACACCTGCCCTCTGATTTTATAAATCAGCTGATGAAGGTCACAGGTTTCCTACAGCTGAAGTCCAGTTTGTGTCAAGTACAGCAAAAGTGTCTCAGGGACTGCTGTGGCTGTTGTTACAATTACTGCAAGCTCTCTGCTGGCCTGTGGATGTTTAGCTTGTCTCCTGAGCAGTCAGCATAGCCTCTTGTTATGAAGAGGGCAAACTGAATAAAAAGGAAGTCAAGGACACTATAAAGGAGACTGAAAACAAGTTGCTTGGCACTGATTTTGACATCGATACTGCTGGAAGCAGAGGGTGGCCTTAGAGCAAATGTAACATCTTTGCCTTAGTTTTCACATTATAAAGCTGTTAGGTTTAGCTCATGCCTATAATAGACTATGCAGATGCTGATTCTCTTTATTGATTTGTGTACACAAATACATCCTTGCTCACACTAGGAAAGTTAATTGATAAGATTCTAAGCATTCAATTTCAGCACAGTGCTTTAACCTAAAAGTCCAGATAAGCTGAGTTTCCTTTTGACAACACCTATACAATGGCAGTGATGTTTCTATTCTCTCATTCTTTTCACCACGTACCCCTAGATCAGACTTAAAAAGCAGTTAGAGCACTCAGAATAAACACATCTGTTTGTGCTGTGTTGCCTCCTCCTCATTTCTCTGCAGCAGTTATTCTTTTATCATGAATGGCTTATCAAACGTCAACTCCACGTCTCTCCAGACAATTAAAGGCTGTAGATCATATAGTAAACTACTCCACTGTCAGCTGGCATCATAAACCACAAGGAGCCAGTTGTTCAGGATGTCATCCAGCCTCTGACCAGAGGCAAGATGAAAGCTGAACTCTGACCTGAGGGAGTGATTGAGAATATACTGTTTGTCACTGTCTAAAGAAAACATGAACCACCTCCACTGGCATCCAGACTTTCTTAATTTAGTTCCATGCTGAAGTCCTGAGATTAGTGAAACCTTTCAAAGAGGAGATGATAATGCTTAGTGTTTTACCCAAGGACAAAGTTTAATCATGTTCCTCCCTAGGGGACCTTACAGCACATTTCTAAAATAATAAAATTCCGGCTGTGTAAATTTGGACAGGAGACAGTCATTCAGATTTTTTCTCATAAATGGGATCAGCAACCTAAGTGTGTCAGTTCAGAAATTCAGCCTGCTAAAACACTTCATCACAATATCTGGCAGTTTACCTTCAGATAATTATGGTGCTCTCTGTATGTGTTTTCAAACGCTGACCTTCCATGCATATATTTCACACATTTCTCATGACCCAGGAGAAGCTGCAGTTATGAAAACATTCGAGTCAGAACTGAAAGCTTGCTGCTGCTGCAAGTGACTGGCAATACCTGTCAGTCCATGCTGGGCTTTGACGTAATTTCCAAATGCCCTGCCAAGAGGATGAAAAGGCAGCACCTCCTCTCAAACAGCAATTCTTGGCAGTCTCTCTTCCCTCATCTTCTTCATTTGCCCTCCCCAGCACACACTGGGAATTAGGCAGTGTGGTGCTCTCCATCCCAAATTTCTCTACCTTTTCAGAGGGGAGCCTGCGATCATTCTACACCAAAGCTTGTCCTCCTAGCACCTGCCTCTGATCAGTTTCTTGCACCTCCCTCTCTGAAATAACTGGTGTCAACTTTTAGCTCCGGATCCACTGCTGTAAAACGTGGAGCGCAAGTCAGAGATGGAAGTTCAATGCAGTTGTTCCATTTCCTCCCACACAGACAGGTCTACAAGGTCTAAGTCAATGGTGAAACAGCAAGACTTAAGGATTCAGGAGCTTGATATTTATTCATCTGCCCCTAAAGCTACGCCAGCTTGCATATGGGGCTTCAGCCCTCATCACTGAATGCAGAGGGAAGACTGAACTCTTCAAAAATCCTGGACACACAGATTTAGAGGGCGTCTTCTCTGTGAGGCAATCTATGTGAAGCTTTCCAAAGCTGACAAAAGAAATGTCATTGGTATTTTTTTCTTCCCAATTGAGCTGAGTGTTTTCAGCTCAATCCAGAAACTAGGAAACATGTATATAAAAAAATCTAAATTATGTAAATTTTAGGGCATTAAGCCCATTGTAACTGAGTATTAATGCTTTCTTCCCTTTCTCTGTTGCTGCCTGCTTGTCTGAGTGCACACTGCTGACAGTGTAATGTCAGCCTGGGCAGCACTGACTCACAGCAGTGTCACAGTAAGAAACCCTACAAAACACACACCTTTCTGCACATTTATGCCACGAGGACTAACATCTGCACGGCCCTGCATGACTGCAGGAGTCAGTCAATGTGTGTGACCTTAGAGGAGTAGAGTCTCCAAATGTCATCAACCAAACAAATGGCCCAAGGTCAGAGACAAAGTCATTTCACTCTGAAATGGAGGTTAAAGAGTCCTGACTAAATTCTTTGAGCTGACCACCCAACCATGCTTCATTGCACATCCTTCTCAGGAGTCATTAAATATTTCTTCAAGTGCAGCATAAAATTTGCTGTATTCAGTGCCTAGTCTTTATTCTCGTACCAAATTTATCAATTCTGTAAACCAAGTTTTATTAGCACTCCTTCCCACCCAAAAAAGAAGTTCCTATTTTCCCCATTTTATTGGAAAAAAAGCTAAGGATATCTCCTTCCCCATAAGACATTCAATACTTACATATCCTCTTAATTTAAAACATAGATAGAAATATATTTTTTGAAATCACAGCAATAAAAGATGACCTTGCCAGATTTAAGTTTGTGTTTGGAACTCCAAAATTGGTTTGGTGAACTCTTAAAAAGATATTTCTGATAGAAAAAGCCATTGCAGTGATATGACACTGCATGTAGGAAACTACTACGTTGCCTAGCAATTCCCAGCTGCTTCACCATTAAGGTTTTAAACACCATTTCTCTCTGTTTGACAAGCTCAGCAAAATCCACAAGCAACAAAACTGAGTCAGTTCAAAGTGACTTACACTGTGAAACGTCTCTAGTTTCCCATATATCTGCAGAATTATAATATTTTGCTTTCTCTCCTTGCAGTTTTAATTACAACACTAAACTGTTCCACAAAAAACCAACAACAACAAATAAACAAAAAAGTAGATTATGTGCTTCACAGCTTGTTGTAATGCAATTGCACCTAGGTGACAGGAGCTGATATTCCCTCTGCTAATAGCTTAACCATAATAGGGAAAGAATGTGTGTAGATTTACTTTACTGACTTGGAGGCTACTGACTAAATCGGAGCCACAGTATTGACCAGGCACTATTTGTTATTTCCAGGCTTCAGCACTGAGACCACTGCTCTGCATATCACAGAGCTGTCTGCTCTATGAGGCAATAGAGTCTAAATACCTGGGGTACTAAACCTCGCAGACCACAGCACACACCTCCTGTGCGAGCTCAAAAGACCAAATCCTTCCTATCTCCCTGTTTTCACCCTGATGTCCTATTCCTCATACCAGCACCAGCCTATTATTTCATGATACAGCTTGTAACCAGTGCAAATTCCAGATCCACCACTCGTTATTCCCCCCGTGGGGCTTGAAAGAGCAGTAGATGTTGCATAAACCCACAAGGGAAAAGAAAAATTATTAAGATAGCAGGGGTGTGGAATCCAAGTTGCTGCTTCCCATCAATAAAGTAACACCATTTGCAGTCAATTTTAGTTTTCTCCTTTTTGCCCCCGTTGTGGGGTGAGTGACAGTTTTGTACCAGCACAGAATGTGCAGATTGATAAATAAAGGAATGAGAAGAATTTCATCTTATGATGAGAGGTGGTCAGAGCTAACTGTCTGAAACTGAAGGTTGACTTCCTGATGAAAGACACAGCCCCCTGGTTCAAGCAGTATGTTCGTTTATAAATGTGCACTAAGTTTTCATGCAAATTCATTAATGGGAGATACGTGATCAAGAAAATAAGGTTAGAGCAGGGCAAACATTTGCAATGATCAATTTATCTGACCTATTTAGCCACTTTTGTGCAAGCAGCCTCCCTTTTTAAAGACAGATTGACCCACTTCATTTTGAAACAGCATTTTATCTTTCTGAGTTGTCATGCATGGGTTGCTGTGTTGTCACACAGATTGCTTTTTTGTACATGACACACAACTGGTTAGATAATTTGTTCTGTGGATTTGAATGACATTTGCATGAACACTTCATACAAATTACTTCACCTCTCCACAAACATTGTGCATGACCATTCCCACAGACAAGAAATAAAATGGGACAGAAAACTCATCCAAGGAAAGAAGTGATCCTCGTGCAAGTACATGGTCACAGCTACATCTCTGAAGAAAACACACACTTGTGCATCAAAAAGCCAGATGCATCTTACAGTAAGGTAATCATCTTCCTCTTACATGCCCATGTCAGAGGAAAACACTGATCTGTTCCACAGCCAAACACCACAGATGCTCCAGAGCTACAGTGACTGAAAGACCGACCATGGGTCGGTTTGGGTAGCACCCAAACCCAATCCGTAGAAACTACAAGCAGCCCCCAAAACTTATACAGTAGTCAAGAAGGTAATATTGCTCTGAAACCAGTCTTTACCATGCCAGTCAGGCATCAAGAGGGAGGAGTTTTGAGCAAGAGACCTTAAATATCTCAATCTCCTGAAATCCGCTAAAATGCCCAATTAAAATACTTCCCTCATCTTCAAATTCCCGTTCCCTCCTAAAAAGTTAACTAACCCAAACAATGGAGACCAAGGCATCATGGATTCAATTGGAAAAGAAGTATTTTTAATTAAGAGGAAATTGCTTTCAGATTAAATGAAGGGGGAATGACAAAAGGAGAGGAGGACAAAGAGGAGGAATGAGAAAAGATGCCCTAATTGCTCTCCTGTATGGAGAACATATATCCTCACAAAAGGATTTCCTGCTCTTCAAGAAAGAGCTCTTTCATTCATTTAATTAGTAACAAAGCATGAATATGACCACAATATTTTCACTCCTATGTGTCCCTGCCATAATTACAAACCCACCAGGCTTACTGACCTCAGCAAGAAGGATACTGAAAGGATGGGAAAAAAGCCTCCACATTTTATTGCTTCCACTCTAGTACATTACAGTAAATTATAGCCAGGTACTATTGGTAAAAATTTCACAGCAGAAACCACCAATATCTGTTGATGCCTGAATTTATCTTTATACCCATGAAATAATTTCTATTTAGAAAATTGTAGTGTTTGTCCTAGGCATCATATAATTTACAGGTCTGCCATTAAGCTCCTGACATTTTTGTGCTAACCTCCAACAATGCTGCTAACCCTACAAACCTGTAATGTTTAGCTGTATTATTCACACCTTCTAAAGAAAGGATTGACTTTGGGGAATCAGGACAGCAAACAAAAGTCTATTTTTACCTGTAGAGAAAATAAGAAAGTCCAATAAAAAGCATTTGGGTTCCCCATTAGCTATCCAATATGCAAGGCACCAAACTGCATCCACATATCTGGTAACTCATCAGTTTTTGTGGGCTACTGCCCTTTGTAGAGGCTCGTGGCTAGTCTACAAAGTGTATTTGAGCCCTGAGGGTGTGAGCTACTCCTGACCTTTCACAGCCAACATAAAACAGCAGAGCTGTCTCTCTTCTCTTAGTCACACACAAACTCTCCTACAGAAGCACACACATATATTATCCCTCTTTTTTCAGCATGAAAACATTCCTAAAAAATCATTTTCTTACTCTAGTAAGTAAGCATTCCATCTTTTGCTAGCAAAACCTTGATCACCAAAATTTTATAGAGACAGAGCTCTTCTGTGGCAGTGGATGAGGCCTGCCATACTCCTGTACCCTCTACCACAGCCTTTTGTGCTGTAAACCACACTTAGACCATTTCTGCATCTTATGTCAACAGAAACAGCCTGTGGTATACACCATCCACAAATGCTCTGTCCTAGCTTTCAGCCCATCGAGAATAGCTGTTACAGAGCTAGAAAACCACTCCAAGTAACCCAAAACACACTTCCAGAGGGCTTCACTGCCAAGCCCAGAAAAGAGAAAAATACCATTCAACATTACTAAAAAAGAAACAGTTGAAATTTCTTTTGCTTCTGGTTTGAGTCACACCAGACTGTAATCCAGAGTAGGTCACAGTGAGAGGTTCATTCATTGGCATGCAAAAGCCACCAAGGAAGACCCTTTTTTTCTGGCCTCTATAAACATACAACAGGAAGGGAAAGAGGCATCAATATTGGGAACCTGCTTACCAGCAAGAGAGAAACAAACTTATTCTAATATTTTCTTTACCTTTATTCCAGAGGTATCACAGCGGTTCCAACACTGGTCTTGAAATTCTCCCTGACTTTGAGTTCCCCTGACATCCTGTGGCCGACAGGCAGAAGATGGCATTAAAGGGTGGGGTGGGTGAGAATCATCCTCATTAAATGCAAAGCCAGCAGTTAGAGATAATAAGGCACCAAACAGAAGTAATTAGCAATAATAGCAAGCACCTTGTTTCTACCCTTGCTGCTTCTTTAGCCAAAACCACCTCCTGTGGGGAGAATTAAGAACAAACACCTGTGGGGCTGGGATTGAGGACTGAACAGCAAGGCCAGTCAAGCAAATGCTGTAAGTCTTATGGTCCTCTTCCCTCAGATTTGTAGAAAGCAACCAAACGATCTACTTATTGATAAATCAGACACAGATGTGGGCAACCCCCGGCAGCCAGAAACCCATTGCTTGCTTTTGCAGAGGTTCCACGGACACCTCACAGCCCCCTTAAGATTTAACTTTTGTTCCAGCTGGTTCCTTAAGGCCAGGTCTTCAGCACGCATAAATCATTCCAAGCTCCATCGAATTCCTTGTAAAACCACCATCAGCAGAGAAACCGGCCCCTTTTACCTCTCCTTGCAATCCCAAGTGTTTGTTTCCTTTTCATCCAGCGCTTGTGCTGCTGAATGCTAATGAGATGAGAGGTGATTCATTCCCAATCAACCATTTCCAGAATAATTAGCATGAGCATCTAACCTTCACTCCCCCTGCTTTTTTAGGTACTATACATCCTCTGCTAGCCACAGATACTGGGATACTGTGTGGAGTACTTCGGCTGTGTCCCAGCTGCAATTATTTTCTCAAGTATTCAAGACATTTTGAAGAATCACAACCACCCCTTAGTGTTCTGATGGAAATGAAGTTGTTATTTTTCTATGTAATTATTTCATCATATTTATTACTTAAACCATCTCTAAGAACAAAAGCTACACAGCTAAAGCAAAGCTTCATTTCACCAGGTGCTCTCCTGACAGTTTGAGGAAAGCTACTTAGAAAAAAAAAAAAAAAGAAAAAGAAACCCTTTTCTTTTAACATCACTGCTCTGACAACCACAAAGGCTGCCTGACATTCTTGATAGCTCTATTTATGATGTTACATTATCCTGCAACTGTGAGGAATGCTGTTTCTACTAACCAGGCTTAGGTCTAAATAGAGCTGTGAGACAAACTCTCTTTCTCTCTTTCCAGCCGTGTGACCTCCTGGAGAGGGAACAAAAAGGGAATCAGAGACTACAACTGAGGGGTTGCAAAGATGGAAACAGTCAGTGTCCCACTTGATCCCCCACCTGGAGGGCAGTGTGTCTCAGGGAGCCGCAGATGGGGAAGATTCCCTGGTGGGGAAACAGCAAATCTGTCACCCAGCTGTGAACAACGGCAACATACACCACATGAAGAAAGCCATTTCAGCAGCTTGGATCCTTCCTTTTATATTACTTCAAGTAGAAGGGGTCTTGGATATCCATGATGGATTGTGGCCTTTTGGAACTTTAAGACAGAAAAAGTAAGGCAGTAGATTCCAGAACAAGAGAATCAGAGCCTGCAAAACCCCAGGTGGCCAGCTGTCAGCAGTTATCAGATTTGCTCTCTCTTTTAGGCTTTTTACCCCCCCTCACACCCCTATCAAATCACAAAATCATGCAGAAGGATGTTCAGATTGTCTCAGTGCCCACACTCACACAACATGTTTCTTAACCTCTCAAAAAATACAGCTATGGTTGGATGGAGCTCCATCCTACAAACAGTACAATAATATTTGGTGTTTATAAAGGATTTGTCATAAATAAAATATTTTCAAAGGATAGCACAACCATTATCGCCATTTTACAAATGGAACAAATGAGGTAAAGTGACTTCCTCGAAGCAGGGGGGAGCTGGAACCAAGTATTCCATGTTCCTGCTTGATCATGCTGCCAATACATCCCAGCAGAGATAACTTTTTGTTAGTCTCTAGGGGAAGTTATAAGAAGTTGTGTTAGGAAATAAACCAGATAAATAGAGCAAGTGAAAAGGACTAAGATTTTAAATCCTCTGACTTTAAGGACTATGAACTGGGGGTTTTGGCCCCATTATTTAACTGGTTTAAGTCAATTTGCTAGGTTTTTTAGCCCAACTTCTTAATAGAAAATATACAAAACAGAACTGGTGTGATTGTGCTACCTATTCCTGCTAATATTCTTTGAATCTGCTAGTTAATTTAAACCAAATGTAGAAAAGGTGTGGAAGTTTGGAAGGTAATTATATTCCCATAGATCTTAAGACTGGTCCCAGATAGGGCAGAGCTGGAACCAGATTAGTCCTGTCACTCAAAGACCCTGACAGATATGGTAGCAGACAGAACTTACAGAAGAAAGATGACAAAACCATTTAAAAAATCTATTTTTGGTGTTCATTTGTTAATTTATCTTCAATTTCCTGTTGTCATTGTATGTATGAGTTTGCATTTCAGAGTACTTGACAATTTGAACACTGAGAGTCTGTCTAAAAGTGCAGCAGGTTCTCAGTTCAGAGCTGTGCCTCCAACCACATTGAAATCCATGTAGAGGAGTAGCAGTAAAAATAACAGCTTTTAACAGCTATTAAAAAAGTTTCTGGATAATTATTATCATTAAACAACTAGTTCATCAAATTAAAATAATTGATCCAGTCAAATTTCCAAATAAATGAACTTTTAAAGCTTTTACTATTTTGTATTTACAAGACAAAATTGTCACAATTTTTATTCCATTAAGTTCAGAACTTCAGGGACTAGCCTCCTGTGTATTATAAACACTTGGTCTTAATTTGACCAAGAATTTCCAAAATTAGCCCAGAAAGCCACCCGTGTCCTGGGCTGCAGCACAAGCAGCGTGGCCAGCAGGGCAAGGGGGGAGATTCTGCCCCTCTGCTCTTACCTTGTGGAACCCCACCTGCAGTGCTGCATCCCAACCTATGAAGGACCACTGACCTGTTGGAGCAGATCCAGAGGAGGCCACAAAGATTCATCAGAGAGCTGGGGCACCTCTGCTATGGAGATAGGCTGAGAGAGCTGGGGTTGTTCATCCTGGAGAAGAGAAGGCTCCGGGGAGGCCTTGGAACAGCTCCCAGTACCCACAGGGGCTACAAGAGAGAAGGAGAGGACTTCTGACAAGGGCATGGAGTGAGAGGAGAAGAGAGAATGGCTCCACACTGACAGAGGATAGGTTTAGATTAGATACAAGGAAGAAATCCTTCCCTGTGAGGGTGGGGAGGCCCTGACACAGGCTGCCCGGAGAAGCTGTGGCTGCCCCATCCCTGGAAGTGTTTCAAAGCCAGGCTGGATGGGGCTTTGAGCAACCTGGGATAGTGGAATGTTACCCTGCACATGAAAAGGGCGTTGGTAGGAGATTATATTTAAGGTCCCTTCCAACCCAAACTATTCTACAGTTCTGTGATTTCTCTGGAAATTTTGTGAAGCAGCAAATTTTCCAGGTTCAAAACCCAAAGACGCTCAGTGTAATACCATCATCTGAGGCTGAGGCTGTGTGCTCTGGTATGTTTTGCAATACTGATAGGGGTAAGCTATTTGCTGTTTCGACAGCTGAGATCTCTCAGCAGTTCTGATAGCAAGGTGAAGAGTGGAATACAGATGCAATGGCGTGTTCACACACTGAGAGGTAAAAACATGGTTTGCAGAAAGCACATTTTGCTGGTTCTTGCTTCTGGAGTGAAGTCACAGACATTCTCTTTGTCTGGTGACTGCTATTCCAGAGGAAGTGCCAGAAAATGAGCTGTTCAGCGACATCTCAGCTATGCCAGACAAATAGCTTGAAAATTCACTCCAGGAAATGATCCTCTATTGACAAGGGAATGAACTGTATTACACAGTGGGGTAGATTCTGCTCACTCTTACTGTGGATTAACATCAGTGTTGCTGAGATAAAAACATGACCCCAAGGGCCATTTCCATCTCTCCTTCTCATGATCCATTTTCTTGCAACAGAGCCATAAGGTTATGAATCCAGTGACATATCTGAAAGAGAAGCTCCTAGAGACAATGAAGAAAGTTCATATTCAAACGCATGGATCTTCACTAAAAACAGACAAGGATGAATTACTGTCAAGCTATTTGCTTTATAATGTGCTCCATTGTCTCTCAGAAATAAAGACTCCACTTTTCCACGCTTGCATGTGCAATTTAGCCATTACTGTATTGTACTTGTTGGAATGTCAATTTAAGAATCTAAATTTGCTATTTTTCAAATTTTTTTTTTTTTTTTTAATCACAGGGAAACAAACTTTCTCTCTCTCTTTCTTTTTCCCTTTTATTGCTAGTTCAATTTCTTCGTAACTCGGGTTTTTGTCTCAGTCCCTGGAAGTTCCCTGTTCCTCAAGGTTATCTTGTCCTGCCATCTAGCGAGCCCTGTGCAGGATAACACGCTCTTCACCGAGCCTGGGGACAACTGAAGAGCTAAAAAACAGGGCGGGGGGCTTGGAAACCTTTTTCTCCGGTACATTTGTTCTTTCGGAAAACCTACAGATAAAAGGCTCCATCATGTTGTAGATTAATATCTCTTTTCCCTAAACAGCTAAACCTAGTATTGTAATTTACCGTTTGATTTCGAAGAGGTTTAGCAGGTTCCATCCTGTGACAGGCAGTAATTTAAGCGTTGCCCACCGATGTATTCTAGGAGATGTTTTGATGCAGGCACGAGTGTCTCCGTTCAGTAGGAACGTTCCTGGGATGGGGATCTGGGGAGAAAGATTCTGTTGTGCCAAGGTAATGAAACTGCCAGGATGATGTTTCAATGCGAACCAGGCTACAGAGACATTAAAAAGAAAAACTTTTGCTGTTTGAGGATAAAAAAACAAAAATATTTCCTGCAACCAGCTGAACTTCCCTTTGGTTAATAAAGCAGATTTCAGTCTCATTTGGACCAGGTGGCCACTGGTTTTACTGTGTTAGATGACTGTGCTATACACACAACCCACTAATAAGTATTTCTTAATACACTTGCTGTCAGATCCAAAGCCCATTGCAGTCAATAAAAAGACTTTCAATGGCTTTAAACTGGCTTTAATCCAGGTCCTTATTCACTACAGAATTCTTAACTGAAAATTAAAAGATGCAAGTAAAAAAAACAATCAGGCCTGAAAAGGGGAGAGTATTTTTCAACCAAAGTGCTACTCAGGTACATGTTAGGATTAGATTGGAATTAAAACCCCACGAATAAGATCATCACCCACAGGAAGCAGGGTCAGCACACAGCTTAAAACAAATACTAACAGGTTGAAATACCCAGTTAGTGTTACTATTGCAGAAACCTTCTTTAAACAACACAAAGTATCTAAGAAAACACCACAGGGAAAAAAAAAGAAACCTATACCAGAAGGATCTCATATTTTCTACCTCCTAGAACTAAATTAACTTGCATAGAATGTACATGGCCTTGGTGAAGATTAGCAATTTCATTTTTCTGTTTGTGTGGGACTTTCTGAAACACACCAGGCAATGTTTGAATGCACACACACACACGAGAAAAGAAAAATAAAAACAGCAAACTGATCACTTCAATCTTTCATTATTACTATTTGTTTGGGTGATAGGTGGAAAACAAATGCTACTCTCAAATCAAAAGGTTTGGTAATTTCAGAGCTCCATGCCAAGTTGCCTTTAGGGTCTGCCACGAAAAATTTGTTCACTTGAAAGTATTTTCTGCCTTGAAAAAGATTTTATAAGCAAAATCAGATTTCCACTTGCTGCGAAGGGCATAAAGGTTTTTATCTACATGGATATATACTTTCCCAAGTCCTAAGAGACATGATGTAAAAAAGTACTTGAAAATGTACTTCTAAGCTACTTCCAGAAATGTAATATCCTTAAACTGATTGCCACAGTTCAGCGCAGTGCAAAAACATAAACCAAATCCAGAAGCAAACATCCATTCACACAGCAGAAAAGTGCCTTACATTCCACCTATAGCAAGCCATTCAGAAAAGGAAGTTTAATCTCAAATCACCTTCCATGTAAACATGCTCTTTGAAATAATGCAACATACAACCAGGGGTAAAAATTACTTTGTGGAAATGACACCTACAGCCAGTAATAAATGGGGCTCTTTTCTTTCTCCAGTTTGAGTTTATGAATTTCAACATCGTGTTCTTTCGTAATGACATCCAAGACAGACCCCACTGGAAATTTTCCTGCGTCAAGGAGTTCCGGTTTATTCAAAGCACAAACAATGTTCTAAAAAACCTGGGCTTCCAATGATCATATTCTAGACATACTTGTGTACCTGCATCTCCATTAGTAAGTGCTGAACTTATTGGTCAGTTTGCAATTTGACAAAAAGGTTGGAATCCAAATGATATTAATTTCTTGAAATTACATCAAACCCAGCTGGAACGAGGAGAGAGATTGATTTAGCATTCTGGAGAGAAAAAGACTGCAAAAGGGATTTTAGCCTGATATTAGATATCAGCTACTCCACCCCACGCAGGGTATAATCCTCCCATGCAGGACATAAATCTTGAGAAAATCAAGTCTCATCAGCTCTGCTGTTGACAGGAGCTGTTTTGCCTGCACTCTTGCTTGTTGTGTCAACAACTCTCTCACACTTTGGACATGCCAGTTTATTCGGTGGCAGCACTTGGGGTGCAGCTGCCTGAGCCCCACAGGCAGGCACTGGGGCAAGCCTGCAGGCCCAGCATCTGGGCTGGGATGCTGTGTGCAAACCCCAGCCCAGATGTGAATCAAACACTAACTAACACTGCTTCAGGAGCAATGACTTGTAGTAGATTGCACGTCTATCCACAGAAAATGTCTGAGCCCCATCAGCCGACAGCTGTGCCTCGAGACACTCCAGTTGTCTCCGGGAGCCTGGTAGATGGAGCACAGTGGGAACAGATGCAGGCAGGATCTTTCCAGGAACAAATTCCTGCTTGCTCCAAGTGCAAGACATTAAACAGGACTTTGCAGCAAAACTAAACCAAGGCTCTCCTGAACTTCCAAACCACAAGGACTTTTTCCTCAAACTTTATTAACTGCTACAGAGGTTGGACACGGGTGTCAGAGACCACCTCAAACACGGAGGCAGAGAGATAGTGCTTTGTGTATCGGCATCCAATTTAAATGTGGTATTGTATAACTTTAATTAACAATTCTAGGATGCAGATACTTATTAATGTACTGGGAATTTGCTTTGTTTCCATGCATTTGCTGAAGAGTCTCAGATCTAGTCAGAGATATTTTCAAGGTGTTTAATTTCTAGAATTTAGCCATTTATTTCTTCAAGTTTATGGAATTCAAGGGAAATCACGGCTTTACTGAATTCACTGAGGAAACATCATCATACTTCGAACTATCAGATAAATAAGAAAAGTATCTTGATAGGACAAATAAATCTAGCTAAAAAAGATTTTGTACATAGGCAAATTTCCAAGCAGATTTTATATATAGGAAATCAATAAATGTGAAAAAGTCTACTTTGGAAAAGAATTCCCTCATCAGGTAGAAATAAAGATGTATTCATTTTATCATCTCCCTTCACTCTCTTGCAGAGGGCAGGAGAGAAACATTTGTCTCCTGTCTCCTTCGAAGTTTAACATCACATAATGTCAGAACCATGCCAAGGTGAAATTTGGCATAAATAGTGCAACATATCAATCATTTTCTAAAAATCACAGTACATTTTCTCTGTTTTTTCTCTATTTCAGTATTCATATCAAGAAGTCAAAATATATGGAGGCTATGCTTAAGGGCACTGTCACACATTACATTAGTGCTGTTGCAGACAAATTTTCATTGATTTTCTACTTCGTTTTATGTACATATATATATATATATACACTTTTATATATTCTTTCAAATAAGCTAGAAAATATTCAGTCATTTTGTAGCTGGGACCAGAATAGCGTGATTACATAGGCTTAAAAGTTCTACTGCAACTTCTGAGTTTGTTTTCTGCCGTTGTCAACATTACCAACAACAGTAAAAGACCTTCTGAAACTCCCTGGTCCACACTCACATCTTCACACCTATCTACTGACAGGTGGCACAGAGCACATAAAACTTAGCCAGGGATTCTTGGCAGGTTATGTCCTATGAGAAGCATCTCAGGTCGATTTCAGGATAACGTGACAGAAATCAAGGCATGTCCGGAGACATCAGAAATTACTGTGTCTGGCATAGCTGTCGAATAAAGAAAAATCAGTGCTAATCACAATATTTTTTTGGGGGGGTGGAACAGGGAGAACAAAACCATCTGAATTTTAACCCAGCGCAAATGCTGGGTTCTATTTCTTCCCACACTCAGAACACAAGTCTGGTCAGAGGTGATGCCAGAGAGCAAAGAAGGAATTTTATTCCCTACAGGCCCTTGTAGCAGGAGGGCACAGATACAGTTCTGGTATCCTTCTAAAAGAGGTGCCAGAAATCCTTCCCTGACCCAGCTGCCTCCCAGGCACTAAGTGTGGCTGTGGTCTTCAGATGAGCACCAGACTCATGCTGAATAACATTTTAGCCTGGGGATTCCATTGTGGTTTCACGATCTGCCCCAAAGATGAGGGGATACTTCTACAAGATGTTTGGATGTTTTGCTACCAGATTGTTCAGATAAAAGAGCTCCTTTGTGCAGTGCTGGAGCTGCTGTGGGTATTAAAGTTTTCTGAAAATGCTGTTGTAATAATTCCAACTTGCTGGTACCAGGAACTTCTGCCTCGTAGAGATCAAGGCACTGCTAACTGGTGATACCATGTCCTTAAACACAACCCACTTCACTGAGTTCAGAATCAAGCCTTCACTGTCCAGAAAGACCCAGTTCTACACTTCAGATATGGGGTACTCTGTACCTTGCCTCTGGCAAATTTTTGAACCTTTTTTTTGCCAAAAGGTTAAAAAACCTCAAAACAAAACAGAATCAACAACAAAAAAAGCACACAACATAAGAAACCCCTGTACATTTTAATCCAGTAAGTGGTTGAAAAACCCTGCACCACCTGACAAAGGCACAAGACAGAGTGTGGAATACATCCTCAAATCAGAAAGAGCTGCTGACACAGCATATGAAGTCATTGCTGCCTGAAGAGATCCTGGCCAGACTCCCACTGAGAAGCTGAGAGAGCTCCAGTTTCATTCTGATTGCTCATAGCAGGAATGTAAATCAGGGTGGTTCAAGAAAGGTAAATGAAGTCACCTGCATATCAGACCAACATAGAGATCACACTCAACACTTGCTCACCTGTCCTCACCCAGTACTGTGAAACACTCCACGATGTTGTGCTCTCACTGGCTACACTTCCTCCCAGGCAGGCAATTTGGCAATACAATGTGAACTTTAGCCAGGAATTGGGATTTAAATAAGACACAACCGTACTGTAAGTCCGATGAAGTATCGTGATGGATCTGAGCCCGCAGCTCCACTAGGATTGCATTAGTTCAGTGTGTTTGCAGGGCTTTCAGTGCACTGTCATAGCAATGCAAAAGGAGAAGAGAGGTCAGTGGGAAAGGAGTGCAGTCAATTGTGAAATAATGTTTTACAGATCAAAATACTGATATTTCAAACAGGGGGCTTCCATGCAGTGGCAGATTTCACCCAACTAGCTGCACATTTTAGGAACCTAAACATTAAGCATTCATCCTTTCTATCCCACCAACACACTATAGTTTCTGTGCCCTTACTCTGCATTCCTGAAAATGCAGTCTAAATCCTGAGCAGGCTCCTGTAACAGATTCCTAAATTCGCTGCCTAGAAGCTGGACAGCAGCACGAGGGAGGTGATTCTTTCCCTTTTCTCTGCCCTCGTGAGACCTCTCCTTGCAGTGAGCATCCCGTTCTGGGGTCCTCAGTGCAGGAAATACATGGAATGGTTGGAGTGGGTCCAGACGAGGGCACAAAGATGATCAGAGGGCTGGAGCACCTCTCCTGCGAGAACAGGCTGAGAGAGTTGGGGCTGTCCAGCCTGGAGAAGGCTCTGGGGAGACCTCATTGCAGATTTCAGTACTTAAAGGGGGCTTATAAGAAAGATGAGGGAACACTGTTTTAGCAGGGCCTGTTGCAACAGGACAAAGGGTAATGGTTTTAAGTTAAAACAGGGAGGATTCAGACTAAGCATAAGGAAGTTTTTTTACAATTAGGGAGATGAAACATTGGAACAGGTTACACAGAGAGGTGCCAGATGCCCCATCCTGGAAACATTCAAAGCCAGGCTGAATGAAGCTCTGAGGCATCTGACCTGGCTGAAGATGTCCCTGCTCATTGCAGGAGCATTGGACTAAACAGCCTTTAAAGAACCCTTCCAACCCAAACCATTCTATGATTCTAGTTTAGGATTCTATTAGGCTTTTCATGTTCCATGTGTGCCTGATTATTCTCTAACTACAATCTACAAAACCAATTTGAAAACTGGCAAGCAGGCACAAAAATGTTCCTTGGGTTGAGACAGAGAATGTCTAAGAGAGGGCAGAAGGGAACAGCAGGAGTGGTCATGCAATGTTCACTTACTCAGAACACGCCATAACAGATGACTGTGCTGAAGCCAGATGTTTCTTAACAAACAAAACAAACCCCTTCACCAGACTGGCCTTACATGTGATTTCCACACAGGTGTTCACATTTCTTTCCTTTTATATTTTTTTGTCAAAAGTAAAGCAAGAACACAAAACCCCTTCGACTTCACGACAAAGTGAAGCCCATCAGAGCTTGAAGTGGGGAAGCAGACTGGTGTACACTACAGTTGAACAAAGTAGCAGAGCCTTCCCCCAAAATGCAAACTACAATGTCTCTGCTGGCCCATAAAGCACTCCTGAACCATGTCCATATTCAAACATATTTTCAGAAATTTGAGCTTGCAACTACGACTTCAGGAAGATGCCTCCTGAAGCTGCAGTCGTGAGCTCTGAGGTAGCAGTTTGATCAGAAACTCGCGAGAACAACAAGCACAGAGAGAACCCTGCACAGCCATGACACTCCATGCAGGGAAATTGATAGGGTTTATGCTGAACCAAACAGCTGGCAGCTTCTCCACTAAACAGTTTGGCTTCAGGGAAAACAATCAAAACCAGAGTCCCAAAAGAAAACAGAACTGTGCGAGTTTGGCTTTACTGTGTTATTTCAGAAACCAACATTATAATTTTAACAGTGCTGTTGAGGAAAGAAGAGAAGAAATCTTAAACCTATAAAATATGGTATTTCTCACATCTGTTGCAGGGCAACACCTGCTCAAATGGGACACTATTGGTGAGGTTTTCAAAAAGACAAGGACATCAGGCCCTTCTGAGCTCATCTGTTGCAAGCCCCTACGCACACTGTGCATTCTCCACTGATTGTATCTTCAGCTCTGTTTTGTTTGAAATCCTTATGTTACCACATTATCTATAGCCTTAGACAGCTTCTTGGCCCAGGCTCTGAGACTATTGGGGGGTCAGGGCAGAGCAGTAGAGCTCTTTATGATTTCATGACAGACCACAAAAAACACTGCACGGCTCCCCGCTGGTTCTGTTTACACATGCTTTTAAAAATGCATAACAGCCCCCGTCTGCTCCGCTGCCTGCGCTGCCGAAGGTGCGGCTGGTGTCATCCCACAGAGGCCAGGAATCCCGACTGGGACCTCTGCAGTGCTCTCTCCCATGCTGCCAGAGACTGCCACGACTGGAATTGCAGAAGTACAAAACAGGATTACTAAATACATGTTTTGTGGATGAATATGCCAGTGTAATTCCAAATAAAAAACAGGACGAAAGCCTGGATCCATTGAGATTACTAAAGGTTTTTGTCAGACTCTGAGAAGGGCCAGGCTTTCACAGGCAGCATTACTTTAGTTCACTAATGCAAAAGGATATCTATCCTATAGGAAATCAATACCATGGAAGATTTAAGACAGCAATGGATTTGAAAACCCAGTATAGCAACGTCTCATGTCCTTCCTGCTCTGAAAACATGTTGCTGGGCTGGTTTACTGGAGCAACCATACCCTTTAGGTTAGGGCTGGGCTCCTCGCAGCATGGCACACAACTCAGAATGGCTAATGGCACCAGAAATGGCCCCTCACCCTTAATGAAAGCAACACAATCCCAGAACACTGTGACAGAAAAAAACCCTTGCAGTGTGGAGGAGAAAGTGTAGCAAATGTCATTCAGAAGAGCAACAGGAATGAGAAATAAGTCACATCTGAGAATGCTCACGAGCTGTGCTGCTGTAGTAACTCTGCCGTGAGGAACTGGGAAGGAACCAGCTGGCTCCCTGCTCTTCTGCCCTACGGATGGGCAGCTCCACTGACCGCCATCCCAAAAGGATGGTGGGTGTCCATCGTCCCCCATCCTACACAGCCAGCAAGGCTTTCCACTGAGGCCACTTCTAGCTGTGGGTTGTGCTGATCTGGACAATTGTCCAGCAGGCAGCAGAGTGAGGAGGATCGATCAACATGGAGAAAGGAAGCACCAGGAAAACGTCAATAAAAAGGAGCTGCTGAAAGAGAGAGCCGCAGCCAGACAAAACCAGACCAAAGGCACACCTTGCTGAAAAAGCAAAAGGAGGCTTGGCTGTGCCAGAAAGGGCTCTGTGTCTGAACAGCCTGGAACACCACAGGCGAGGGAACCACCGTGGAACAAGATACCTCAGCTGTAACCCTAAACAACCTTCCCTTCGCTATGAAAGGCTTATTTGATAGTTCTTAGATACAAACTCAGTTAATATCACACAGGTTAGCAATTCTAGCACTGCCACAGTTATTAAAGGCAGAGCTAACCAAAAGATGAAAAAAAAAAATCGTTCTTGTGGAAGGTTTTGATTCTTTAAATTTTTGTGAAGTTCTTTTGTAACCAGAAAAAGCCCATTTAAACATCAAAACTTGTCTGTTTGATTCAGAAAACATAAGGTTGCAGCATGCGTGTCTTACTGCAAGAATGAGATCAGAGAGAGGACAAAATTCAATGACACCGGGGCTGATAGCAATCTTTTACGGAAGAGCAGGCCTTAGGAACCTCCTAATATTGACTTGGGGGGGGAAATCAATGCAACTGGGATGCTCTTACAGGAATGAAAGCACATCCAGAGATCCCCAAAGTGATGGGGGCCCATTCTGCTGCATCAATTTACTAACAAATACAAACCCCAGGTGAAAGGGTCCCGGCTCAGGTTGGCTGGGGCACTACAGGGCGGGGGAAGAAAAATTAAAGCCCAGAGTAGTGACAAGAAAACGGAATTTGCTTGAGGTTGTGTACTAAGCAAAAGCAAAATTCCTATTCTTTGTGTTCCACACACATGCTTGCAGGAAGCTGTTTGAATACACCTAGAATTAACTTTTAGAAATGGCAAAAAATGTTATTTAAAATGATACTTTTTCACTTTTGAGCCTTCAAAGAGATACAAAACCAGGCAACATGTTAAGTATTCTCAGGTACTCTTATATGACCTCTCTGCCCTTTGAAACAACATACTAAAATATTTCACAATTTTTAATGTCATGGAGGGTGTTTAAATTCTAACTGCTTTCTCTGAGAGGCCACGTTAATGACTGAGGATCATGGAAGATTTACTACTTATTGCCTTTCTTTATGTTCTAAGAATTAATTGGGTGGGGGTGTCTTGCCCATTTTCAAATGTTCCTTTTCTGGTTTATGCTATTTGCCTCCCTTGTTTCAGGAGGTCTTTTGAATATGGGACCTCATCAACCTTGTGTGTTCAAAGCTGTAATTCTAATTAAACTTCTGCAAAGGTAGATGTTAACTTTTACGCTAGCTATAAACTAGGACATGAGAAAAATACATTAAAAAAAAAAAAAACAAACAGATGAAACTATAAGAAAAAAGAGTACCTCAAGCAATTCTGGAGGATGTGCCCATTCCCACACTTTGCTTCTCTTCATTTGACACCTTTCTTCACGCAGTGAGAACAACTGCTTATGCCAGCCAGCTCTTCCTTGTGCAGTTTCATGGAACAAGGCTACCCAGCACTGGATGTCTCTTCCATTTCATCTGGAGTTTTTTCTACACACTTGGAGCTGATTTCTGTGCTTTCCTTCTGACATTTTTTTGTGGCTGACAGCTCAGAATTCAAAGCGGAGCCATTCCTGGGTGGTAAAGTGGAAGTCACACCTGCAAAGGAAGAATCACCAAAAGATTACAACCTGGTCAAGCAGTGGAGCTATCAGAAATCTTCTGTAAACATCAAAAGATGCTTGCAGGCCAAAGACAGCTTTTGTTTAAATACAAACAAACAAACAAAAAAACCAAACTGAAATTTCTTCAAAACAGAATAAAAGGTAAAAAACACGGGGAGGGGTATTCTCAGCCACTGTGTCTCCTGAAGAAATATTGTCATCTGCAGGTCTGGTAATGTCACTTATGAAAATTAATCACTCTTTAGCCTTGAGTCTTGTTTGTTTATTTTGTTGTGGGCTTATTTGTTTGGTTTGGGGTGGGTTTTTTTTCTTTGTTAGCAGAAATGTTGTCAATACTTACAGCTGGGTCCTCCAAGCACTTCCCATACTTCAATTTCATTTTCACATCAGTTGCTGAACCTCATCGAGGAATAACTTCTGACTTTGTTCTGACACATTGGCTTTGTTTAAAGTATCTAGATTGAGTTCAGTGCTTACTGCATCATTTAGAAACTCCTCCTTGGAGGTTGACAGACAACACGGACTTTCTTTTGCACCCCTCTCATCCAGCAGCTCCATATTTAGGACCTGTGAACCTTGCCAGTTTATCCCCAAAGCTTGAAAAAGATGGAAAGAGAAGAAATGGAACAGCCTTATGTCTTTTTCAGAGCTTATTTAAAGCACAATGATTACATACATCACCCTCAAGCCTCACTCTAGAATCAAAGTATATTTTTCAGCTCCTTTCTTTTCAACCAGCTACGCACATCAATGTATGATGATGCAACTTTTATACATGAGATCCAACAAACAAGCAGAAATTGCCTTCAGAAACATTCTTTGGGAACATTCCTTTTCTGGATGTTACCACCAAATGTGTGCTTCTTCACATAAGTCTCACTAAATAATTCCAATAAACATTGTCTACAGATGTATCAGAAACTCCCCAAAATGCTGCATGAATGGACCATACATCAACTGCATGAATCAGAGATGGAATTTGTCCAAAAGGTCCAATTTTTACTCTTACAACTCAGTCTCACAATGCTACAGAAAACACTACCTGCTTTTACCTGTCTGGAACCTGAATCCAGCTCAGTGTGACAGGTACTTGTTAAGACTCTGTAAAATACAGTGAGGAAACAACGAGATGAACCACGTGGTCTATGAGTAATTCCCAATTTTTCAGCCCACCTGATGGCTCTGCCACCTCCTGTGTTTGTGTCAGGCCTTGCCCATAGTACGGCACTTACCCAGAGCAAACTGAGGCACTCAGAGAAGCCTTCACTAACCGCCTGCCCCTGCTCTTGTGTCAGCCCAACAGCTGAAAGACATGAGAATGGAGTCATAGAGAAAAAAAAATAAAAGGAAAACAATCCGACAACAATTAAAAAAAAAAAAATGTTGGAAAAGCCTTTAAAGGAAATAATGAAACATCAACATCCTTCATTTCTTTGATTGTTTTTTTCACTTGAAAGCAAGTCTGTATGGAGTCCACCTCCTCAGCACACAAGGATCAGCAGGTCTGAAGTTAACAAAGGGAAAATAATTCTATTGCATACTGGGATAGCACTTCCACTTATGATGATAGTAAGTCATCTGCTCTCTAGATGACTGTGCATATCCTGTTGTGTTGATAACTTTAATCAGAATATTTTAATTTTTAACAATATTTGCATTTATTTTTAGCAATGTTTCTTCTCCTTTTGTGCACTTCTCTGGACCCTATGGAAAGTGTTACCAGGCATTATATATCCTTGCGTTTTGTGTTTAGATATGACCAGCCATCTTTTTTATAGCCAAGGGACTGCAGAAAAGCCACTTTGGGAATTGGGGTGCATTAGACAGACTTGCAGCATCTGCAGTCACCAACTTCCAGCTCAGTCTCCAGCAGACAGTATTGAGTGAGTAGGGAGCAGAGCCAGAATGACCAGCCCATGCTCCTCACAGAAATCTCCAGGTACCTCTAATTTCTGTGGTACTACACCTGGATTTTCAAGCCCTTTCCTCCCCAGAAGAGTAGGAAAAAAGTAAGGTATTTCTGTCCAGTTAGCTGTCCATTTGCAGGGGTAGGAGAGGTGAGAACAGCCCAGGTTTCACGGCTGATACTCGGGTGCAGTCAAGCACTCAGTAGGAACCAGCTACAGTATCCTGCAAACACTCTGCCAAATGGGAACAACACACAGAGAAGCAAGGAAACAAAAGCTTTTAAACGTATTTCCTTTTCCCAAGGACCACAGAGGTTTGTAATAAGGCAGATCTACCAGTCCTCTTGAACCATGCTACCCCACAGGCACATTACAACTCAAAGAAGTGCCAATCTTGACAGCTTGACTAAAACCCACTTGTGTTCAGAGGCTAGTTTGGCAAGGGAAAAAAATGGCAACTTAGTCTTCTAAACCCTGCGAGAAAGGTTTCAGATGTAAACAATACTTTTTCCTGAGGGAGACCTAGAAAAACATTGCTCTTATGGTAGAAAATCTTTCTATTTCAGTTTCAGAATGATTCTTGGGTCCATAATTATTCTGAATTCCTTCCAGGGATGGACACTTACAGAGCAGAAGGATTGGATGTAATGAGTGCAGATGTAACACCTTGGTTATTAAAGGATCCAGCAGCTGACCTGTGCTGCTATTTCTTAACAAGTATGGATTAACTACAGCACACAGCATTTTGCCCCCTATCTCACACATGAATTTTAGAACCCCACAAGGTACGTCTGAAGCTCTGGAATAATCCATCATGAAACTCATCCATCAGATACAAATTGTTGCTCATCTCCAGCAAAATAAATTTGCTTTAAAACAAGCATTTCCTTTTTTGCCTGCATCAGTCTTTGTGCAGAAAAGAAAATATGAGAGTAATTGCAAGCCTTGGAAGATCAAACAGAAATATATTTTACAGTAACTTCCAGAACACAGAAGCTTTGATAGAACAAAGAATCAGCCTAGGGCCTGTCTAAAAATAAAAGCCAAGTCATCATTTTGCCCCTGGTATACTCATGAAGTCAAATTTATTAGCTGAAGTTTGGAATTTTAAAGGCTTCAAGAAAAGCGCCTTACAATGACCCTCAGAAGACAGACGCACTGAGGCTTTTGAACATCTTACTGGTAGCCTGGTGCAAAGGCATTTTCCAGCCACTTCTTCTGACAGACAGTACAAGTGGGCCAGGATTAAAGCCCACTGTCCACTAGTGGAAAACTGAATTTACTTCAGTAGAATTAGGAAACCTAGCTTGGTTTTTAGGGTTTTTTTTTTGTCGTTTCTTCTTAAATATCCTCACAGACAACTATGAGTTGTTTCAATATTTACAGGAATGTGCATATAAACTGAAGAGACCAGTTGACCAAAACTCTCAGTAGCCCTTCAGAAAGTCACGTCCATAACCAGTTTTCATCAGGGGAGAGGCATGACAAAAAAA
>VZTI01003805.1:1541082-1605167 GCA_013397865.1 Struthidea cinerea | reverse complement strand
AAAAAAAAAAAAAAAAGTCACCACCTGAAAGCATTCCACACATTAGAAAATACTCTTTAAGAAATAGTCTTCTCCTTCCTCCTGCAATTTTCTCAACGGGCATCCAATTCTTTTTTAAGAAATTACTCTGCTCTGGTGACACAGCAGGCACAACTTTCAGATGGGTTCCAACCCTCCTTGTTTCTAATGACTCATTAGCAACAGGCATTTCTCCACATCAGCTTGTCCCTGTGGCCACTAAGCCAAAATGTAAATGTTAAGGTCAGTCATATTTACATGTCACCACTTATGCTAATCACAATCACAGTACCTCGCTCTTTAAGGGATGTTATCAATCATCCTGAATATGATTAAGCAATAAAGTGAGCAAACAGCTCACAAGGTGATCTCCCCTGCTCCTCAGTCAATTAATGCTGCCTTGTACTCCATCTGTTTGGAGAAATGCTTCCTATTGAGTATTCCATGCCTCCCCTCAACACACAAAGAAGTAAACACGAACAGCACCATTTTATCATTATTCTTGATAGCACAGACATGCACCTCCAGCAAGCTGCAGCTCCCTGAGTGTGTGCTTTCCCAGATGTAGTCCAGATGCCTCCTAAATGCATATGGCAGGAAATTCTTTGCAATCTTTTCTGTTTCCCGTATATTATTGGTTTATAATTGCTGCTATCCATCATAATTTTTTTTTTTAGCTACTGACTACTGCCCTGCTCTGCAGGTGTGTAGAAGAAACACAGGCCTAGCACATGAGCTACTTTCACATCCATCTTGCTGGGGAGCAGAATAGGCAGTCTTTAGTGTTAGTTTAAAGGAAGCCTTTTTGGCAAAATCTAACATAAACAAGATTAACATAATATTGCACAGAGTCCAGAAGAGAAATGCATAGTACCTAGCAGACAATTAGGCTGTTTTCTTGATAACTGAATTTATTTGACTGTTGTTTGGCTGGAATTGTGCTAACCAAAGCCCATACCCAGTGCCTGACAGGGAATTACAGCACAGCAGAATGCTACTGCACAGATCCACGTCCCAGCTCCTCGAGAGCACGCTTGTCTGTGGTACAACACACAGATTTCATTTCTGCTCCCAGCAGCAGGATGGCTGTGCCAACATGGTGCTGTGCTCTGGCTAATTAGCCTGGCTCTAGGGCTGACTCAAGGATTCTCAGCAGATACTGGAGAATGATATCTGTCCCCAGAGAACAAGGCTGGGTTCTTCTTATGGCTGCAAGGGGCAGGGGGGAAGACAAGAAGGACAGACGTACCATACAGGTACACCCTGAATGTGGAGTCCTGGAGAGCAAGGCTGGGCAGCACCGGAATTGGAGACACAGAGGCAGAGTTTACTGATAAACCCACCACAGCTTCTGAAAAAGGAGGGATGTGTGTTGAGCTGGACATTCCTAGCAGAGCACACTGAGTGTTGTCCCAACTTACCTTGGGCCCATTTGCTTTTAAGTGACTGTTCTGACCCTGTGGTTTCTAACATTTGGTGCTTTGTCTTGTAGCACATGGTACAGACACACCATGGGAGTTATAACGTGTGGTGTCGTCAGCCTGGAGTCCCTGGTTTCCTTAGGCTATTCTATGACCTGCAAAGTTTCCCGTGACTTCTGCAGAGCTTTGCCCTGAAGGGGTAAATTTAGTGCATTTCTTGTGCTTGGAACCTGAAAAAACATCTCAGACAACAATTTTACTGTGGTCTTCTCTGGAACGTTCCACTAGATACCTCACCAATCATTAAAACTTGTAACTGTGAACTAAGGGGCAGCTCATCCAGTTTTAATTGATAAAAAAAGGGGTGAAAGTCTCACTAGGTCATTCTAAAATTCTTGGTAGCTGACACTGCTAAGAACAAGAGGCCAGAGCCAATAAAAGCATGACAGAGAAATATTCAGAAAATAATTGGCAAGAATAAACAGTAAGACACCCACGTCTCCCTGCCTTTTTATCTTGTATAAAATCCTAAACTAGTTCCAGCAGATAGTTCTGGCTTACTATCTCTGAGAAAAAAAGTAGATCATAAGGGTTTGGAGTGTTGGAGTTTATACTCCTTTCCCCATCACTTAACTCTACAGCTCAGCACCCTCTTGACTTGTAATTGTGTCTGTACCACTTACAAATCCTTCTCAGGCAACAGATTGGATAAAAACTGAGTGAGGACATGGGACCATTATCAGCCTTGCCAGGACCTTTAATCTTGCATGACCACAAAGGTTTGCATGACCAGTGAAGATGTACAGATTATTACTCAGTGCCTCTAACGTCTTCCCACCCCCACCATCAGACCAGCAAGGACAACTACTCAGCACTGAATTTCTTCTAATCTATTTCAGCTATTTACAGACACCTCAGAAAGTCACAGAAGGTATGACAATACCTTTTCTGAATTGGAAAGAAATCTTAGAGTTTATTAAAATAAAATTCCTATCCTTTCTACTTAGAAGTGTATTAAGAACTGCACCAGAACAAATCACCTTCACTACCATATCTCACATGTGACCTCTACAGCACTTCCATAATTCAAGCTATGCATCTCCCTGGAGCACAGTTTGTTCACCGTACTTATTCTGAGCCAAGATCAGACATTTGTTGATCACCAGCTTCAGCTCCTGGGTGAAATGATCAAGTCCCACTTTATATCCTGACCATGCGAAGTTTAATGAAATAGCATGGAGTTTTAGTTGTACCTCTTTCCTGCCTGGATTCTTTTGAAGACTATTAATCCAGGAAAATTAAAAGAGACTAGAAAAATCATCTCGCTCCATAGAAAATGAAGCCCTGAAAACTTCACAGAGTCCTCAACAGAAACATTGAACATCTTATCCTCCCTCCCAGCAGTGCAGATGTGGATGTCTGTACTCTGGCAGAAGGTGAAGAGGAAGCAGTTCTGCTTCACAAAGCTCTTGGCGGAACATAGATAGTAAACTCATGCAATAGATTAATGGACATTTTAGGAATATGTTTCAAAAACCATTTTCTTGGAAGAGAATTCTTATAGTTTGGATTTATTTGCACACTACAGTTTGCTTTAAAAGTACAATGAACTCTACAGCTCTGCTGCCTACCAGAACAATACCTGCAGAAAATAGGCCTTTATGAATGATCACTGTCATAGTTTATGTTTTTAGTGATATTGATTGGTTTCAGCAAACAGATAGGATGGCTTCGGTACTCAAAAAAGATCATTGTGTCTGGCAAAACAATGCTCATGAATTATAAAGAGAAACAAATGTGCATTGATTGCAAATCTTTATGTCTTGTGGATGTGTTTTGTTACAATGAGTTTGCTCCATGTTGAGTTAACGTAGGAACATTCTCACTTTGGCGATCAGAGAGTAAGAATGACTTAGATCCTGCTCCTACCATGCCTAAAAGATAATGAAGCCAGCCAGTAGTCCTTCACCAGCACATATCCCTTGCCCTTGCTGGTTTATGCTGTCGGATAGGACCTGTAACACGACAGCAGCCCAAGAAAGCTCCACTCTCCTCTTTTGCCCCATGGTGAACTCTGTTACATCATCAGTTTGAAAAAAAATTTAAAAATCACTAAGGTAAGAAGCATCTTTGTCTATAGATTCAGACACTCTTAAGGTAGCACTGCCCTCACAAAAAGCAGATATACTCGACAGCTGCCTCTTTCTGTCCCTAACAACCCCATTTCTCATCCCAGCAAAAGCATTTGTGCAGCACCATGGCAAAACAGATTATGTAGCAGATGGAGAATAAAATCTGACCAGTCAAAAATAGCACTTAATTTTTAACTCAGACTAGTTTCCAGTAGTAAATTCCAGCTAAGACTGCATAAGAAGTGACAGCCTCAGTCTTCCAGCCAAAATATACAAAGACAACACAGACAGTTCTTACCAGCATTTCCCATGAGTTAAGGCTTTCTAAGGGAAAGAAGTAGACAAGGAATAGGGAAAAAAAACCCTCTGCTGATTCTCACTGTTCATTAGAGTGATCCCAGTCGCCTCTACTGAAATCTAAGTAATCTCCCTAAAGCTGTACAGAAGAGAACATTTCCAGTTCCATGCTCTGAGGATGCTGCATCTCATGACCTGGGAGGTTTACACTGTCTAATCTAAGGGAACTGATTTCAGTGCCAGGATTAAGAGCTTACACCGCTCAAGCTGTTCCTTAGACTTCCAAATTTATTTCAGGAAACCTGAATATATGAGTATACCACAAGCTCTGGAGAGTCTGCACCCATATGCCATAGCTGGGCTCTCAATCCAGGCCACAAAGTAAGATTATAAGAAATATGCTTGCACATCCATCCAAGTTAACATGCACAGAACAGAGATCCAATATGGCCTTCAAAACCTCTCTGGACAATCCCAGAGGAAAAGCCAGCTTCTTCAAAGGTTAGATCTGCCCTGCCACACTGGTGTCACTTAGGGCTTTCCCCCAAGCCTTTACATGTCAGCCGTGATGCCTTTCTCCTTCCCTCAATTGCTCATCAAAGTTCTCCTGGTCATGCCACTGTAATGTTTGCCAGCCTGGTTGTGAATGCCCTCATCTTTTGAGGCCTTTATTTAATCTTTATATCCCCTCAGTCTCTTCTCCTCTTTATAGCTCTTTTGAACATTTATTCATGCCCCAAAATGCATTTTGTTCTGCTGTCTGCTTGCCCAATCTCCCATCTATCAGCTCACACATTCTTTAATTCAGATGCACATTCTCTCATCACTCATCAGTCCATTTACACATTCTTCTATCTGTCCTCACGTTCTCCCTCTCTCTTCTTCTCACTTGCTGTTCTGTCACCTCTCTCATTTTTACAGAGCTCCCCTGCCTGTCTCCTGTGGGCCCTGCAGGCCTGGCTGTCCCAGAGTACCAAACAGTGTGTCATTGTATACCATCCTGCACTCAAAATTGCCATGAAACATTTCACAGCTAATCAGACCTGCAAACCCAAGTATGTTTTATACATTCAGTGGTCCTGATTCTGATTTCATTCACTTCACAGTAAATTAAGTCAATGCTAGTGGGAATATACAGGTGTAAAATTAGTTTAAGTAAGATGAAAAAGAACTCGTGTTTTCTACCAATAACATAAGTATTAAAGGGCTAAAAAGGAAGTTGGATAAGTCAAAATCCAGCAACTGATCTTTTCAGGAGACCGAAAGACCATGGAAGATTGGAAGACTGTTCTTTTCTTAGCAGAAGTGTGACAAAGGAACACCCCCTGAGCTCATGTTATTTAGTCCCAGAGATTGTAATACAATGGAGTATGTCTTTCTGAATACAAAAGGCATGAAAAAGAAACACTAAAAACTGGTACAAAATCTGGTACAAATACAACTGACTCCACAGAGGTCCCTCTCAAGGTTCATATGCAAGACCTCTAAGTAGTGGAACTAACAGACAGAGACAGAGCTTGTAACGAACAGAGAATCCATGGAAACAACGGAAAAACAACAGCAACATGGGCAAGTTCAGCCACCTGCACAGACCTTGCTCTGTTAACACGCAAGGCATGAAAATGTGAGGCAGACTCTCCCGACATACACAGGTAAGAGCTCTTGCAATTGCGTTGATGGACTAGACATCCACAAGATATGAGAGACCAGGTGAAGATTTAATTTGGTCCTAAGGAATCAGATCTGAAATGGGCTGATCTAGTGGTCTTCAACAAAGAGATAGCCACGGAATTCCATTAGCACCAATAAAATTAATCAGGGACAAGAATATTCATTGGAAAGGTGCAAAGAAAAGAGAGGTTCTGTGTGCCACCCTCAGACAGAAGGAGGAAGAAAGACCTTTTGAGGGAGCTGCTAGAGGTGTAGCTGGAGTGAGAAAACAACAATCATCAGCCAAATGGGACTGATGACAAATGAAAGTCCAAGGAGGAAGAGAATGCAATGCCAACATCCAGAGAGTAACAACACACAGGAGAAGAGATGAGAGATGAAAAACCAGAACAGAGTCTTAGTCTAAGAATGATCAAGGAATAATGCAAGAGAAAGGCATTGAGAACCCATTCAGTTCCATCTCTCAAGTGCAGAAAAGAAAAGAAAAAAAAAAAAAAAAACAAAACTCAAACTACCAAGAAACAAAAAACTGCTCACTAAAAAACATAGAAAATGCCACATGATCATGGAAAAATCAGATAGGCCCAGAGTCAACACTACACAATCCCTTATCATCAGGTTAAGAAAAGAGACAAGAAAGGACATTGCAGATTAAACTCCAAACACCGATCATAACATTACACAGAAGTTCTGTCCTCCCATTTTACTCATCTCAACAGTTTCACTGAATTGAGCAGAGTTTGGTGAGGCAGAAGAATGAAATTCAAGCAGTTCTTTCATAAAGAATAGGGAAAAGAAAGCCATCAATACCAGGAACACAGAATGAGGAAAATCAAGACCTGAGAGAAAACACTTGAGAAACCAGCCTTCATCACAAAAGAAGAAATGACATGACTTTGCTTTCACGAATAGCTACCACACCTTGGAGAGCTTGAAATGCAGTTAAGTGGAACCCAGTGGAGGCCACAGAGAGGAAGAGAGGGCAGTGGAGGTTATTTGAACGCAGGAATATGCATCTTAACTGACATAGAATCATGTTCAGCAAATGTTTTAGAGGTAATGGAATGCAGATTTAAAGATTATGGAAGAATTAAGGGGCAAATGAGTTCAAAGAGACCTCATTGACTCTGCCATTCATTCCTGACCTCTGAAATACTTGCAGCATATGATGAAAGCAGTGACACAGGCTTTGCTATAGCCTTGTTTATTAACTAATTATCTCAGGCCACAGTCATAATGAGAACTACACAAACAGCATTCAGAACATATTGTCATTCACCAGATCAAGTTACAGTCACAGACAACTATTTTTGTGGCTTATTTCCCCCCTTCCAAAGTCCTACAGTATTATGATGATGTGTTAATGGCTTAAAAGTACCTTTAGCAAGTTGGTACAAGGCTCAGCTTTCTCTGACAATCAGCAGCTTGAATGAGCCCATAATGATGCTTTAGATTCAGTTCTGGGCCTTTCCTGTCTCCAGAGCATTCATATGGTTTTGATCTCATTGCCTTCTCCAGAGGAGACTACCCACAGTGTGCAGGGATGGGGAAGAAGGGGTTTAAGACGTAATTTGCATTTCCAGGTGGGAGTTTTCTGGGCCAAATGTTTCCTAAGCCTGTACTTGTCTAATGCAGTTCAACATTTGAATAACAGAAATTGTTGGGTTTTGAAGCAACTGCAACCACTTGGAAGGAAAAAAAAAAACAAACCAAACAAGCCCAACCAACCCCAAAACTCTGTACATCAATTCACACCTCTGTTCAATATGCATGAGTGTTTAACAAAGCAAATCTGAGGCTGGCTAAGGGACAGTAGCAATATGAATATTAAAAATATTGCAATTGCATCAATTACCATTTACTCTTACTGAGGAACACTCATGTTCTGATTATGCTACAGAATAAACAAAAATAACAGTATTGCAAAGCCAGTGATGGGTATAACCACAGAGCTGAACATCCAGAGCTACTCGCATCCATCTCTCCAGTGCAGCTCTTCCCTACCACAGTGCCAGACAGAGCTGCACAAGGGCCCATGGGGTGGGAGTAACTTCTCCCTCAGCATCCCAGCAGCTCAGTCAGCACACACAGCACAACAGCAACTGAGCCACGGCCTTGGGACTTCTGAGTGAAAAAGCCACAGCACAAAGCAAAAAAGCTTAAAACTCAAACAGGGAGCAAACAAATGCACACGGAAGAAATGGAGAAATAATTAATAAACCATCTGAGAGACTGGGGGGCACTGCTAGAGTCTTTTGCAGTCCACAAAACAACTGAAATGATTTAAACTAAGCACAGAAGCAAGGATCTACCTTCTGCCACTATGACAGAGCTGGGAAGGGATGAGGAGTGAGAAGTTTATTTAAACTCTTTGTTTTACATCCTGACTGACTTGGACATTATGAATTTTGTGTATTTATACGTTACCCTGGCTTATGTTGTAACAGAACTTGTTTGTTGTTAGCTAAAGCCTTTGAGAAGAGATTATGACAGAAGGTTCTGGCATCTTTGTCACAAAACTTTTACCAACTTGGGTTCTTGTCACTTCCCTTCACAACAAGAACAATGTCTGCAAGCCTCCTCCATAAGGTCTACGGCATTTCATTTTTTTGCATATATTCTATAATTGGTGTCTTATTTTATATGTTCGTCTCTGCTGTATTTCATGGCAGAGGCTAAAGGGGGGACACCTTCCTAGAATCATGTTTGAAAACCAGCCTCAGATTTCTACTGCTGCACGGGACAGATGAAATAACGGACACGAAAGGAGGGCATGGAAATTTTGACTAACGAGGAGAACACGAAATGCAGTTAGACTCTGGAAATACCTTAAAGCAGCAAGTCTATATATTACCTTATGCTCTTTCCTGGTTACACACAGTTTTTATACAGGATTTACCACTGCATTACCGCAGCATTTAAATATATCACTTCCACAGCATTTTTCTGGGGCACATCTCACTTTACGTGTCCGTGCGCAACTTGGACATGGAAGCATTCTAGAAACAGAGTCTGGGCAGTGTTTCTGAAGAGAAGTACAAACTGTTCCATTGGGCCCCACCGGGGCACCCTCAGGCTGCTGCAGAGCATTGCTTACAACACCCCTCTGCAAGAGACACAGGTACTCGCCTTGAGACACTCAGCAAGCACAACGCAAGGCCAGAAATAAACCTCCAACAGATTTAATTAGAGGCTGGTGTTTAAACTCTCATTTCCCTATCATCTTCCTGACCCACGGCTGAAATTAGGCATGGACAAAAAGAGCTTGAAACCGGTTTCAGGAGATAATTAACAAACTCTTACTCTGCTATCTCTCTGCATGGCTAAGGAGGCATATCAGCAACATAAATGTATCCAGCTCTCAGGCTCCATGTATCATAATTTGTTTGATGCTACTCAAATCACCTTGGGATGAAGGTATATTAAAAAAAAAAAAGCAAACATAGGTATTTTCTGACAGCTGCATCTTTTGTGCATGACCAAAAGAATTTGGCCTCCTACAAGCTGTCAATGCAGTGGTTTAAAATAAATGTTTGTGTTATTAAATTCACATACGAGGCTAAAACTTCTGCACTGGAATGCTAAATTTAAACCTGAAGTGGCACACTACTAATCACTGTATTTCTGACATCTCATTTTCAGTGGTTGTTAACAAACTCAGTTTTGGTTCTCTCGAAAAGTCAGTCACCTTTCAAAAGTGCCAGAACGTCTTGGTTAGCCAAAGTCCTCTGCTCCTTTCTTCACTCTACATCCAAGAACATCAGTACTAAATTTCACATTTCTACTCGCACAGGCCACTGCTTACATGACTATCAGCATGACAAGTAAGCCAAGGAGTAACTTAACAAGAAAAGAAGCACAATTTTCATCGGCTTTTTCTCACACTTCTGGTAGAGACTTAATGGAATAGCTAGAATTTTCTCACTAAGATGGAAACACTTTCAGGAGAATCAGTAAAAATATGGACAGTTTGAGAGGGACAAGCAGCTTCTCACTCCATTGTTTCACTCTCTTAACCAACTCCCAGAATCTCTCTCAGAGTGACTGTTCTTTTAGGCTACCAAAACTTGCACCTCTGTCACTGGAAGAGAGCACAGCACTGTCCACCCTGGGCTGCCATGGTTAGACATCAAACTTCCACATCTGGACACTTGTGCTGTAACACCGAATCCTTGCCACACCACCCAAGAACACAGAGCCAAAATTATACAAAAATACTGAGCATGCAGACAGTGACAGAGAGCAGTCACAGTGTAAGACAACACCAGCTGGTCTCTATGAGCATCTTTTTTCATTTGTTCTATTGCAAAGCTTGTATTTTTGTCACTCCACTTCCTTTACAGACTTGGGGACTGCATGCCAGTTGTACTGAATTTCCAGCTGCCACAGCCCAAACCAGGGTTGTTGCATGTCAGAGTTTAGAACTAAACATGCAGAATACAGAGAACAGTCACAATACCTCCTTTATGATGCTAATGAAAACATAAATTAGGAAATTAAAAAGCCCCCATCTAAAGTAAAAATAGCAGTCACAGCCATAGCGACTGTATGAGGCAAAACTGCACACACTCCTGTAGCCAGACAAGAAAAACCTTCTCCTTTGCTCAGTGGGATATTAAACTTCCTAGCTGTACTTCTTATTTTTAGATAGTTCTTTGAATGCATAGCTTCTGACTTCCTTAATTTCTTTTGTATGCAGTAAGTTTTGATTTTTTTATTTTTTTTTTTTTAAAGAGCTTCACTGCCATAAATCAGTCCAGTCTGTGGAGGTCTTAAAAAATGTAACAGTTATGACTGTAACATTCATAAATACTTTTATTATCCCTTCTAGGTTTTGTGGAATGCCTTGACATTCATGTCTCTGACTTGGCACAGTAACCACCATGTCTTTGGGCATGTGCAAGCCCACCCTCACACACACAGAGCCTCTCTCCCTGCAGGCTGTTCAACCAAGAGCCTGTGCACGCTCCTGGTGCGCAGCAAGTGCCACCAGTGCTACGGCGCGGGTGTGACACAAAGCAGGAAGGGACTCTCGGGCTCACTCCTCACAGGGAAGAGCCAGAATTGCTGAAGATGGATTCCGTGTCGCTGGCAGAGCCCTCCTACACCTCCACACAATCTCCCTGCTCCTTGCAGAGAGAGGAGGCACGCTGGGGAGCCCCGCGGAGCGAGCGCTAATGAGCCTCGGGAAGAGAGAGACATCATCACGCTCCCCATAACGAGTTGGCTGATGATCCTCCAGCTCCAGTGGCCGAAGAAATTGAAAATGAGCCCGAGTGCAGGAGCTGTGATCCGTGGCCAAGGAGCCAAGCAGGGGGCTGAGGGAATGGCCGCTTGGCTTAAGATGTAGAGTGATAATTGATGGGTCTGTTTGTAGCTGTGAAAGAGGATCTGAATCGCTGCAGTACACAGGATTTGCAAGTCATTCTCAGGAGACTGGAACCAAGCCCCTGTAGGAAATTTCGGTGAATGCAGTCAAGCGTTGGATTGCCTCAAATGTCATCTTTTCCACTGGACACATGCACGCACAGGAATGTGTGTGATACCACTGCAAGGTGAGTCGCTCAGCCACACATTCTATTAAATGTTAAGCTTCAGACATAAAACAGGTTCATGCCACAAAACCACATCTAGTTCTAATCCTTTTACTGCTACTAAACCAGACATTTCCCTAGTTTTCAATCAAGTTCACTTGGTTCTAATGAATGCTTTGCAGCTGTGGAAAGCACCTGAAAGAATTAGTGGTTGTTTTGTAGGGATCTCAGACAAAACATTCCACACGTGGTCCTTTGAGACTGCCACACAGCAAAGGCTGGGAAAGCCAAAACACAAAAGGAAACTCCGTGGGGGGCTGGGCACACGCTCACAAGGTGTGTTGGCTGTTTCAAGGCTGAGGAAGGGCAAGGACCAGCTCTAGAGCTGTAATTAGCTGGAGAAAAACCCAAACACGATATACAGCATTTGGAGAAACAACCGAACCCCAGCTACCAAGGACGCAATGCACAAATTGAACACCACACAAACACAACCATCAGCTATCCCTTTAAATCAAAAGAGTTGAGCATCTGAACCTGGATTTGATTGCCAACACAACTCATGAGCCAAGTCAGGACCAATGCTTTGATTCAGGTCTAATAATACCAATTTAAGTTACTTCCATGACATCTGAGCACCACAGAGCAGAAGTCTTGAGATTACTTGTTCTTATGAAGTGAGTCAATGGAGTAGAGAAGACTTCCTTGGACTTATGTGTTTTCCCCAAAATTAACATTTAACACTGCAAAAAAATTAACTGCAAATTCCGTCGAGCAGGCATGAGATTCTTCTAACTACATTGGGAATGCCTTTGCAATATAATATTGACTCTATTAAGCCTCCTATGACACAAACAGTGTTAGCACATATAAGACTATCTATAGAAGAATAACATAGAGTCAGGGGAAAAAAGTATGAGATTAGTGTTCCCAGACTCTGCTGCATTTGCAATTCATGCTGAATGTGTTCACCGTCAAGCTGTCATTCTACATTAGGAGTTAATTTTCCTGCTATCGATCCTCTCTCTGCTTATTCTTTTTCTCATTCTTCAGCTGCCAGGGTTTTGGAAAACAATAACAATCAAAACTATAACAAAGAACTTGAAGTCCCAAACAAATTTTGCACACATTCATTCTCTAACCATCAGCCAGCCTGACTTCTACAGCCCCATGCAAATTTCCATTAAAGTTGCCATGCATTTGAATAATGAGTCACTGTTTAAAGAGAAAAGAGGAAAAGGGGCACAGTGCATTCGTGTTGAAGAGGAGTTAAAATCAAATAAAAGTACTTCACAGCATAGGTGTTTGTAATATTGTACTTGCTGTACAGAACACACCTTGTTTCTGAAAACAAAATCTGACAAGGACAGAAATATGGCCCGCAAATTAGGTGTTGCACTTCGGTAAGGAATGGATGAAATACCCCATGTAGGATAGACTGTTACAGAAACAGAAAAGGAAAAAGGAGTGTGGTAGGTACAATTCCCCCAGGGCATTTGAACTATGTTCTATGCTCAACAGCAAGATTTGTCAATAGCAATAATCCTGAAAGTGAAAGAGACATATGTAGAGTCTTTCCATCAACCTTTTCTAACACATTATTCTTTCTATTTATTCTCTTTGCATTTCTCCCAGCTGGTTTTGGCTGAGAGATACAGCATGGGAAAAACAGGCCAGAGTGTGCGTAAGCCTACGTGTGAGACCGCTCTGGCACGCAGTGATGGGACACCCTCTCCTGGAGAAATAGACACACTTCCTCTGCTCCAGCAGAAAGTGAAAGAATAGGAAAACAGTGACATTCCTGGGATCTGCGGAGAAACTACCACAACAAATCTTGATACAATGGCAATAAGTAGGAATGCTTCCCCTTGATATACACAAGACTCTTCTCTGGACTGACAAAGACACTGTAAGATACAGCACCCTTCAGAAAAATCACTCATTCACATTCAAGCAATTAACAGCCCTATAAGATTCATAAAGAGAGGAACCTCTAGATGAAATAAGTCATGATTTTTGACTCAAATTCAGATCTTCCACAAGAGAGATCCTTTTGGTTGACTGACTCCCTGCATCACAAAATACGTGACAATGTGATAAGTTCCTGACTTGCTGCAGCCTTTAAAAATGAAAGAACTTTACAAGTACAGGGCTCCCAGACGAGCAGCCTGGAGTCCAACATGGTATATTTACAGTGGCAGCAACATCTCAGATGCTACAGTGGAACAAACACCTGGGGGATTCCTTTCCCCCCTGAGGTGGCTGGCAGCTCTGCTGTGTGCAGAGCTTCTGAGAGAAGCAGGACAGCTTCTGGTCGGGACACTGCTGACTTGTATCTTAATTAGATGCAAAAAAGAAAGGGAGGAGAGAGACAATCACAGTTCAGTGTGGTCACTGATGTGAATTTTGAACTTCATTTGACATTGCCAACATTGCTCTCATTTGGAGAGCTTCTAACCACGCTCTCCTGTGCTATGACAAGTTTATAATAAATTACAAATGATCAAACTGCAGGTACCTCTCTCAGTTTGCAGCCCAATTTAGAAAAAATCAGTGGAAGAACAGCAGCACACGGCTCAGGCTATGCCTGATCAAAGGGGAATTATTCCTCACAGCTCCAGGAGCGTTCAGGCACTGTTTACCTCAAGGCAGGAATGAATAGCAAGGGTAAGGCACTGAAGCCCCTAGGAAGTCCTCACAGCCTTAAAAAGTCTGCAGAGAAAATTTCTAAAATGCATTAAGCACAAAGGTTCTCAGTGCCCAAGGCAAACTGGAAAATATTCCTTCCCTCAAGTTACTTGAACGCTAAATCATCACCTGCAGGCTCAAGCTGTCATTTCACACTGAGCCGCATCTCACAGTGTCAGGAGTTCTCCTCAAATCATTTACTCTCCCCCTCTCCACCCCAACACACACAGTGGTTTCTTACACAAGCTTTAGCAGAATATGAATTACTTCGAGGAAGGAGTGAGACTTATATTCATATATAACATACATTAAAGCCCTGATTAAATTCAGTCACAGCCTTCCAGTCACTTCAAACAGTTCTACATTCAATTATAGTTAGGGATTTATAAAGGAAAAGAAAATTCTCAGCATTTCCTGGTGTAAGGGTTAGCCTAAGAATCTGTGGTTTGGTCTATACACAGTAAGAATGGACTTTCAAGAACCAGAGGCAAGATGCAGATTAAATACAACCACTTCAAAGAGGCTCCTGTACTGAAGGCTTTAGAGCACCCAGCTGGCTCCAGGGGAATAAACGAGGCTCTGGTGAGGATCAGGGAGACAAGACTGTTTTTCTTGCACTGTCTAGTCAAAGCATTTTGTCCAGTTCATTTCAGTAAAGGGCTCATCTCCCGGTGTACACACACTTGCATGATGGCAGTGGGATCCAATCTCAGCTGGCAGTCTCATGACTAAAAATACAAACACATTAAAGATGGTGGTCATAAGCAAGGAATTAAAATTATCCTTCTGATCATCATGCGAGCCGAATTAATGGAGAAGAACCAGAGGAAATCATTATCAGTCTAGGGAATCAAGAAAATCTGAGTTGCATGCAAGAACTTAATGCAGTCTGCAACGTCTCACATCCAGTATAAAGCCAAAATTGAGGCTGTACATGTTGGAAGTCCTGCACTGCTGTGGAGGACAAATCCACAGAACAGGGAACACTTCCTTAAAGAGAAAGCAATGCAAACCCCTTAACTCTGCTGCACCATTGATTACAAGCTGCCTTCCTGAAGAGAAATCCTTTAAAAATTGTTAAAAAATGGTAAAGCCAAAGAGCCTTCCAGCAGGCCACCATGCAGAGCAACCCTTAACCACGACCTACAGAATGACAGACTCTGGGTAATGCCTGCATTTACAAAAACACAGGTGAAGGATGGCACACTCTTGGCATCAGCCAACTGCAGATTACCTCTTTCTTCCCTTCCTCTTCCCAAAACAGATGAAAGGCTTTCCATTGAAGGTAACTGTGCACTGGGAGCACATTTTTTCAGAGCCTGTACACACCCAACCAGCAAACAGGACTCAGCAATTGCTCCTAAATGAGTAGCACAGACTCCATTCAATCAATAGGACCTTTCTGTTGATCTGCTTCTACAAGGAGAGCTGACCTAAGTTTCAGGACACCTGACTGTACCCCTGATCAGTATGTACACACTGATCTAGTGCATTTAGGTTTTAAGTTTTGGCAAAACACACAATTAAGTATAAAAATTTAGCATCCCCAAAAAGTTAAATAATCAGCCAGGCTGATAAAAAAAATCTCTTCGAACAGTATGTCATTTCTGCTGTGCATTTTATCCAGAGGAATCCTGAAGGGACTTTGAAATATGCAGCAAAGCACAGTATAAATTATATAAATTATATTATCATTTCCCTCTCAGATGAGCTCTAGCACCTGTTTGACACTGAGCAGCATCACTGCACAGCAGGCTGCAGCTGGAAGCAGAGCAGCTTTTTATGTGGAAACTGCAGGTGGAGTTCAGAGTCAATATAATTAGAGTCTGGAATTTCATCAGAATACTAAGGATGACATTCCTTTCATTGCTTCTTTTGAAAGTCTGTAAAACTTAAACTATTAAAAAGGTCTTCCTCCAGCCATTCTTATTTTGGATTGACATTTCTTCACTCAACTCTCAATTTCAGTGGTCAGTAAAATCACAAGGGAATCGTGCTCTGGTAGAGCTTCCCAACAGATATTGCATGTTGGAATGAGGTCAGGGTTTTCAGTGAGGGTGCAGGGGAGCCTTTCCAAAGTTTGGTTTGCATCTGTGAAGGGACCATGCTCATTACTAACAATACCCACCAGGGAGGTGCATGTATCATTTCTTAATGCAAATAGCGTGCCAACATTTCCAGCAGTTTCATTTGAAATTGCTTCTTTTCTTGACATCAAGAAAGCAGACTTCCATGGCAAAAAAATAATTTGGAACTTACCTTCCTGCTCTCATTACAGAGACCTCTCCCTTCAGGCCAGCTGTATGGGAGTATTAGCAGAACCTGGAAATGGTGCTTTACCTGCACAACACTTATGGACAACCGTCTATTGATGGAAAACAACAAAGAAAAAAGCAAGCTCAGGATTTTAGAAGCCTGGTGTCTCTGCATTTTTATCTTACCTCTGATCAATTCAGTGTCTTCAGAACATTCTCTAACTACCCCTGGAGAATCTCTTTTCTCTGCTTGGTCACATATTTTCACAAAATCTGTAGAGCTTGGTGACTTCCTCATTCCTGACAAATGTTGTTGAAATCCACCCAGGTTCAAAGTTTACCGAGGGGAGAGCTCTCCCCAAGCCAGTGCCAGGAGTGATTACAAAAACCCTTCTCTCCTGCGTTAAGAGGCTGCCAATAGACCAGATTCAGTCAGGCACCAGATTAAAGAACCAAAGCTTTGTGCTCTTTTCTCCCACACATCTAAAAAATCAGTGATTTACAGAGCAGACCCACCAGGGTAACAGCAGATATTGGCATTCTGTCAGCCTGAGAAAACTCCTCAACAGAGAAGACATCTGCTGAGAGTGTTTGATAAGGACACTTCACTCTCTTCCACTGGCAAAGTCATTTTCTGTTCCTAACATCTGAAGGAGACAACAACTAATGTCTTTGCCTATCTCTGTCCAGATGAACTATACCAATCCCAGAAGTTTTGATAGAATCTGGATTGATAAATGCTGCAACAAGCTTGAAAAATATTTAACAGGACTGTAATATCCTCTCGCAGGGAAGTGTTCTCTTTACAAATACTACATTCCATACAGGGAACCTTGCTGGAAAATCACATAAAGAAATTTTGAAAATTCACATTTAGGAGGGCCTGAGGAAAAAGAACACGAAAAGGAATTCCGTGTTCTATTCAATCCCAATTCTGACTTGAGAGATTTGAAATCTGGGCATAAACAAGAAGCAGTGAAAAAAGATTTATGAAAAACCCCTATAAAATACTGTATTTATATGCAGGCACGCAAAAAAGTGCACGTGAACTCATAGGCACCATTTGGATTCTGGAAAAGCCAAACTTTGCAACAAGATTAAATAAGAAGTTAAAATCATAAGTGTATAAGATTTCTAAACAGAGTGGATCAGAGATTCAATAAGCCCTTCTCACTTCTGTGTCTGGAAAAGAATGCCCCCCACACACATCTCAATATTTTACAGTTGCCTGAGTGGCCACTGATTCAAGAGAAAAATATATCAGCTTCTTTAGAAAGAGAGAAAATTGTGAGGGGAGGGGATGGGTTCGAAGGAAGTAATGAAAGGTAGCAGCTTAAGATGATACAGATTTTTTTCCCTGAGAAGATTTTTGGCAGGAACCCAGGAATGAAATCTACATTTGCACACTCCAGTGGGAACTGAGAGAAACCCCAGCCCTGCCAAACTCTGTAGCTTCATTTTGATGGATGAAAAGGCTTCGAAACTCACTGCACACGGCTGGAAGACTTGGGAGAAATGCACAGCTTCCAAATACCCAAATTCATTAGTTGTTTGCCAGGAGGCTACCACAAAAACTTGCCAGAAGTCGTGGACATCAGGAAAGTATTTCCATACAATCAAAGAAAAATAAAGGATGAGAGAAACTTGGAAGTCACCTCTTCATCTCCTAGTTACAAAACAAAATAAATGGTCACGGAGGTGTTTGTATCTCCTGTTCCTAGAGACACTGAAGGTTTGTGACTTCACACCTCTCCCACCAGTTCATCCCACCATTCTGCTAGGCTGGCTCCCACAATCTCTTTCTTAAGTATCCAACTTCAGTATTTTTAACTACAATTACTTCTAGCCCTCACCATGAGGAAGAAGAGATTCAAATCCTTTTTTTTTTCCTCGTAGTAACCATATTTGCATTTGATTACACGCTTCTCCCCTTCCAGATTTCTCTCTGGAGTCTGTCTCCCTCCAGGTTGTTCAATCACAGTTTTGAGCTTTCTCACTGTGCTGGGTGTTCAAAAGTAGACATGGCACTTGAGGCAAGTCCTTCACCAGCACTGAGGGAGTGGGAGGATTGCTCCATGCATTCTGTAGGGCAAAACACTTCCTTAATGTACCATCCTCTTCTCCCTTGGAGCTCCCTCATGCAGTCCCCAGACAGCAACATCACTTGGCTCTGGTTCTCTCTCACACAACCCTCAGGAACACAGCCCCATCCAGGCTCTGAGAAAGACCCCACCTTCCTCCCTTGTCAGTGTTATTGCTAAATAGTTGTATTTTGTCTTAGTACAGCCTGCAGGCAACTTATTCTTTGAGTTATCCTGAGAGTTATTTTTAATAAATGTAGAGGAGAGAAACCTTCAAAGATTGCACCAGGTATTTTAACACCATTTCAGACTGGTGAAATAATACGTTTCAATGTGCTTGAGAGCTCCAAGAGGCAAAAGGAATTGTGACTGCTTCCGTGATAAATTGAACGCTTAAGAGAATGAGGATGAAACATGTTTCATCTTCAATCCATATTCATTATTTAAAAGCACACAGGATTGAGAAAACATGACCTGGATTCTGTACTTATGAAACAATGCCATTTTAAAAAGAAACTAAAGCAATACTACATTTCTTATTCCAGAGCAGTAAGTAAATTGCTCATGGTTTGTTTAGAGTTGGAAATGTGCACAATGAACCATTTACATATCTATCATCTTTCCACTCACAAGTTAACCACTCAGGATTACAGCACAGTCTGAGCTGAAGGATCATCAATCCAACTTCATATTTTCAGTGCCACATCCAGAAATATTCAAAGGGATTTCATAACATATTTCAATTTTGAGCTTTAATGCAAACTGTTCCCTGCACTTGCTGTTACCAGTGGTTAATATTTGACATTCTGTAGCTTTCTCATCTCATTCACATGCTTTTAATATTTATGTTCTCTGATCAGACAGGTTCCAAGCCCAACATATAACTACCAAAATATCTTCACAACAGCCAAGGGTGGACGAATTCCATGCCATATTTATAAGGAAATAAATATTTGTACAACAGGTAATGACTGTCGAGTGTGCCAGGGCTGGTTTACTCCCCCTACAGGTACATGAGAGCATAAGTACTCACCGGAAATAAATCATTCGAAGTTGGGACACAACGTCAGCACAGGGCATGAACTCAACCTGCATCCAGAATTTCTGGATGAAGCAAAAGGCTGACTAAGGTGGCGTTCCAGTTATTTGAAGGAAATGCTTTCTGGGGATTTACCTCAGGGAGAGGAGATCCTATCTGCAGGGAAACTCCGGCTTGCACCTTCCATCGGACTTTGCTGCTGCTCAGACCTGCTCACACAGACACAAGCACACACAGGGCTGCGGGCACCGGGGAGAGACAGGAACGTGTGCCTCGGCTCGCTCACACGGTCACACCCCACGATTCCTTCGCTGCCGCAACCTGAACACGAGCGACTTTGCAATGTGCCCTATGAAGCCATTCTCAAAGCCCAGATTAACCCCCGGGTGACCGTAGTCTTCCTGCCGGTCACGTTTTGGGGCAGCCGTGCGGATCCGTGCAGTGGGGCTCCGTCCTGGGCCCGCCTCCGGGAGACGCTCCCCGAGGAGAGGCGGGGGCGGCCCGGGGGTCTCTCGGCTCCAGCTTCACTGCCGGCGGTTCTCCAACAACTCCCCGCGTTCCCCGCTCCGGGGCCGCACCCCGTCAGTCCATCCCCGAGCCGAGGCGCAGGAGCGGGCAGGGCGCGGTCCCGGTCCCCTCCTGCTCCCACCTCCAGCACCGCGGGGCAGCTCCGGCTCACCGGGGCAGCCTCCGCCCTCCTGCTCCTTCTCAGCCCAGCGCTGCCCGGCCGGCACCTGCACCCCGTGTGCCCCTCACTGCCCCCCTGCCCAGGGTATGACAGAACCTTACGGATGGAATTGCAGGATTGAGAATCTGGACCACTTGCAGAAAATTCGACTTCTTGTATGCAATGAAGGAGCTGGAAGACAGTAAACCAGTCTCTTTCCCCGACAAAAAGCGAGGTGTAACATTTGCGCTGTCATCTGATGTTGAGGAGGTAACACTACGACCCCTAATTAAAATTGCAGCCATCAGTGACGGCCAAGGGCAGCAAGCTGCTACTAGAACTGTGTGCCCACCGACCCAGCTGCTGGCAAGGCCACAGGCAGCGTTTTTCAGCGTTGCTGCACAAACATCAGAGGACGGCAGCAGTGAAAAGGGAAACAGCTCCAGAACAGGAGCAGACCCGCGCGGTTTAACCTGCAGCAGGGAGGCGATGGGGCAGCGGGGAAGGTGCAGGGCCAGGGCCGCAGCAGCTGCGGCACATCACGGCTCCAGCAGCTACAGCCGAGGGCCCCAGGAGCCCAGCAAGGAGCTATCAAGGACACAGAAGCGCTGGGTTTTTTTCCCTCCTGCCACGGGCTTCCAGGATTTGCAGGAAGTTTTCCTCCAGGCCAAGCAGGCAGAGTAAAGGCTTGCATCCCAACGAAGCGCTTTACAAAAATTAAGGATGGCAAGCAGTCAGTCCTTTGTGAAATGGTGAGATGCAGTCAAATCCAGTGGTTTCACATGGATACCGGGATGCATGGATCCTGCTGTGGCAATTACCTTCCATTCTATGCCGTTCAGAACAAGCACTGCCAGAAGCAGCCCAGATTCACAACAAGCCCGTACCGCTAATGAGCCCCTGTCTATCTGTGTTTAAGCTGGCTGCCTTCCTCCTTATAAACACCACTTCAGAGCAGCACCGCCTGCTTCTAGTCCCCTATTAAAAGCAAATGTATTTTTATCACTCTTCAGCAAGATGCAGTGCTCTTTCTTTACCAAAACCCCAATTACCACGTTGCAGACTCCAGTTAAATATTAACAGGTGAAACTCTCCCTAAACCTACTTAACTCTGGGTTCACATCTAAAGGCTCACACAGCTGAGAGCACGTTAATTGCTGACAAATGTCATCTTACATCAGTCCTATTACATAGTCATGGACATCATTTAATCCCCCTTGGAAAAGGCTTAAGCAAAAAGACACCTCTCTGGTGCTTGAGATAGGACTCAAGCCATTATTGTTGTCCACTTGACAGCTGAAAATGACAGTAGCTATTAACCATCCTCCAAGATAAGCCTGAGTTATGCATGTATGAGTGTAGCAGAAAAGCACTGTTACTTATAAAGGTTTGGTTGTTGAAGGTTTTTTTCAAAGGCACTGAACTGGTCAAAAGCCTGTTGATAACAACTGACCAATAACTGGCATTGCTAAAGAAGAACATTAAGTATGCGACCAGTTCAAAAAGGAAAATGAAATTAGCAACGAGTGGGTCAATACTGATTCATCCGAAACCAGGCTTGATTCCATCTCTCAAAAGTTACTCACCACTTTTGGGGGCAGACAGACTTTTAAAAAGACGAAACAATATTACAGTCATCCTTCTCATCATCTAAATCTGCAGAATCCCTTCTTAGATCACTCTGCTTGTTTGGGCCTATGCAGTAGCTGCAGCTGTGCCTACGCAGGACCACCCAGGAGTGAGACAGCCTCGGTGTGTCCAGTAGCTGGCCCTGGATCCTTCAGCCTTCCAGCTACCTCAGGCATTGCTGCATACACCCCAGCACTCACACACACACCCTGCAGACAGCCCTGCAGCTGCCCTCAGACATCCCTTCTGTCCTGTAGCTGGCCTTGGGTCCTCAGCCTCCTGGTAGGAATAGCTTTAATCAGCTGCCTCTGTACCCACTCCAGGAAAGATGCATGCAAGAATTTGCAACTGAGGCCACGTTTTCTATTCGTTATCTATTTTTCATCTTGTGTATCCTGTTTTGCAAGGACCTACAGCAACAATTTCAGCTCAAACTTTCCCCTCCCACATCCTCCAATGACCATTCTACAATGTCATCTTAAATACCGGCACAGATGAATTTTTTTTACTCTACCTGTAGACTATTTTTAGAATGAGATCTGGAGTGCTTTACATTTCAAATGCCATCAGTTTTATTTCACCCTACCTTTTTACTTTTGACAGAAGAAAAACTTAATGATGATTTTGGTCAGGGGCTCCTAAAGGAATAGCTTAAGTATAATTCTCAATCACTTTTGAAAATGGTTCTCCATGACATTTGAAAATAAAGAGCTTAATGGTATTTGACTTCAGTTTGATACAAAGTTCAGACTCTATCACATCTCAACTGCTTGAATAAGGACATAGCACTCACATGCAGCATAGCTCCTCTCATGTGAAAAAGGGGCAAGGAACAGAACTGCAAGGCAGGCAAACTGAGACCAAACCAGAAAACTGACGGGGGAAAAAAATACTCTGCATTATACTTCCATATAGAATAGGCTTTATTAATTTCAGCCCTCTGCTGAAAATTGTAGGGCTGCGTTTAGTACACGGGCTAGCAAAGCTGTAGAATACCTGCAGAATACACCTGTGTTCAGCAACATGAATGGCTCACTTCAAAATAACCACCACAGCTGTCATCGATATTCCTTCTTCGGCCCGTAAGGGTTTGAGCAGCTCACATAGACACCTACTCACTTAAACCATGGGGAGGGAGGCCTCTTGCTCAGACTGCAGGGCGAAATCCACCTAGAACGCGCCTGGTTTTAACTCCTGCTTTTCCGGAGCCGCTTTGCCGCTCTAAGTCCCGCAGCCCCGAGCTGCACCGCAGGGAGCGGCCACGCGAGGGCGCCGCAGCGCCGGCCGCGTTCGGCCTGTCCCGGGGGACGGGGAGGATCCCTCTGCCGCTGCCCGCCGGCACCGGGAATCTGGCGCTTCCAGGCCTTCCCTCCCTTTTCGATACACAAATAACACGCGGCAGCTCCAGCCAAGCCATCTGGCACTCGCAGGGTGCAAGGAGCGTTTGGAACTACAGCTGTCACGCCTTCCTAGGAATGGCACAGACAGAAGCCAGGAGCGGGCGGGGAGAGACGGGACATCGGCACCGCACCGGGAAATGAGCTGGACTGGGTGAGGAAGCACTGCACGGATTTCATTCACAGCACAAGTACTCAACACGTATAAACACCAGCTTCTGAATACCGTGCTTAGCACACAACGGAACAGCCCACTCCTGCACCGGTTTCAAGCCCGCTGTAAGATCTCAAGCAGCATTCCTTAAAGCAGCAGCTTTCAGTCCTGCTCTATCACCCGATTAAACTGTGCAACTGCACAAGTCAGTGTTTCCCAGTTGGTAGGGCTAATTCATCACAGCACCCCTATAGAAAGGCTATTCATCAATTCCAGGATAAATAAATTCCCACCGATTCCTCTCTTCATTGTTCAGGTAGTTACATCTGTTACCTTAATCCAAATATAAATCCACTTGAAATTGCAAATTGAATCATAAATTAGGTGAAACTTCAAAAGGTTAATCAACTTCAATCATGTAGTTTGCTTATCACTTTATCTCCACCAGGTCCAAGGTTTGTGAGAATGATCTCAGTCCTGCAGCTCTCTCCTTTAGCCCTTCTGGTGGCACTGGAGATGGATCAAGCTTTTCATTGCTGCAGATCCTCTGCATGTGTGGCTTCGAAGAGATGAGTGTATCTTAATGAACTATGCATACACACAAGAATAATTAGATTTTGCCCTTTTTTTTAATATTATTTTTACATTAGAGATTTGGTTCTGCCCACCCAGTGACCCTCATACAGGTGAGCAGCAGCTGACAACCTGAAGCTGTAACTGAAAACTTAGTTCCAGATTTCCTTAAATTCCCCAATAAAAGTTTCTTGTCACTGCCCTGGCCACAGTGGAGGCTGTTTTGGCTGAAACAGCTATCAGTGCTCTTTATCACAGCAGGAAAGAGAGATGGAGCTACTGGAGAGCCCCCACTGACAGCCAAGAGGACCAAGGGACTGGAACACCTGACATGAGGGTAGAGCTGGGTCTGCTTAGCCCAGAGAAGGCTCAGGGGATCTCACCAATGTGTATAAATACCTGAAGGGAACTACAAATGAGAGAGATCTTTACAGTCTTGCCCAGTGACAGGAGAAGAGGCAGTGGGGGCACAAACAAACACAAGAGGTTCCACCTCAACATAAAGGAAAAGTTATGGGGTCTCTACCTTTGCTACTTTCATTAGGCAGACGGTCCCCTTCCCCTGATTTCCACAGTGAGGTCACCTTTCAGATCCTCTTCCTCTTCTCCCGCCAGCACACAAACAGGGATGACAACAGGCAGATCCAGTCTCTTAGGTAGAAAGGTTACCACTCCAATGTGGTACAAAAGCCCCAAATACCCCATCAGGATTTCTAGTTCAGCATTCATGAAATGTTTACTTGCTCCTGCCCAGACTGGGGCCCAGGACAGATGCAGTGCAGGAGTTACAAATGCAACAAGCAGCTTAACACCACCCACCTTGTTCCTGCAAACAGCTGAGGAAGTCACAACGAACATAACACACAAATATACAAAGAGACCCCAGAATTTTATTAAAAGAAACATGTTCAAATGCAGCATTGAAAACAGAGAGAGCGGAATGCCAACAGTCAGAGAACTTATGCCGAGTTATGTTTTCTTTGACAAACTAGCACCATTGAATCACAAGTCACAGACTAATTTATTTCTAGAGGTTAAAAAACCTCCACCATTATAAAATTTCTATGAATTCTATTAAAAATGGGTTCTCAATTTACTACTCCTACAGAGATGAAAGCAGCCTGAAGTACAAGTTTTCCTATCTACTCATTGCTCAAATTATCCCTAAAAGACAGTTTATTCTTAAGTCTAAACATCCTGATCAAGGGAAAAAAATGTCTAAAAAGTGACCTCCACAAGTCTTTACAAACTAAACAAATAAGAAAGATCTACTGTGTTATAAATATACACAGTACAATTTGTACAAGTCTGGTCTTACAAAAGAAGAGCTTCCTAGTCCATAAAAATACTAACTCAACTACAAAATTTTCTCAGTATTTAGTCAAGCTCTCTCAAGCAGTCACCATAGCAAATTCCTAAAACACTGATTTGTTCCATAGCACAACAGCTTAAACGCGTTCACAATGGGAAAGAGCCCAACACTTCACCATAAAACTGACTTCTAACCCTAATTTCCCACTCAGGTTTAGTGGTGCTGTTAGTGTTTGTTATCTATTTTAACGTCACAAGACCTTTACATGTTTCTAGACCGTGTTTGAACTATTCAAAGTGCTGAAAGTGCGATCAAAGAGTAGAGTTTTGTATCCCTTTTCCAGTACACCCTTCTCTGGCACTGGCAACAACAGCCAAGGGTTTCTAGGTCTGTGAGGTCCAAAAGGCACATGCTCATTTGAACATGCTCAGGCAACTGTTCACACACACATACATGCACTTTGCTTTAAGGACCTGCCCCACAACATCGGAAGGCTTCCTCTGAGTAAGGAAATTCAGAATTTCCTTACAAATGCCTTAATGCAGACACCTGGAATTCATAATGACCCTGACATGAACTGCTTAAAATGACAGTGAGGTGGTGGTGAAAAAAAAAAAAAAAAAGGTAGTTTTGGCTTTAAACTTATGCTATCCAAATATTGCTCTGGAACAGAGAAACACAAAGTCTACGCTCTCTCACTCTGTCAAGCAAGGGCCAGGTTACATTCACCCTCATGATTTATCACAACAGTTAACAGCATATGTGAGCACACACATACACATAACCCTTGGCATTTGTTCTTTTTAAGGCCATCTGCAGCCTGAATGAAAACAAAACTAACTGAAGAATGCTTCAAGCATTACCCTTCTGTACTTACACATACAAGTACAAGAAGTAACAGAACTGAACTGCACCTCCACCAGAAAACAGATCACTGACACAAGTTAACACCGCCTCCTTTCCTCCTCCCTTCTCTACAGTGCTCTCCTACGACATGCATCATAGTAGCTAGTACTGTTAAAAATCAAGAACATATCCCTCTTGACAAAGTTGACAAACTTTTCTAGTGGGCACATTAGCTTGCTGGAACGTTTATAATGATCCTTGCAAAACGAGGTCTGGAATGTGACATCAGCACCGTTGTACAGGATGCGGATAAAGTGTTCTTTGGGCCTCTTCCCATCCTGCCACAGCTCAAAAACTAATCTGGCGGCAAATCTGGGAAATCTGGCCTCTGTAATGCCCAAGGCACTGAGAACAGGTGACAAGGTGACATCATGCGCAGAGTAGAGAACAAACACTTCTTCCTTCTTGCCTTCTGCAATACGCTGCAGCCGATTGACAGTCTGGTTGAGGAGAGGATGAGTAGCCAATAGTGCATACAAGAAGTAAAGTTTCTTTTCCTGTCTCTCTCTCTCATCCTCCAGCTGATGTCTCTTGATTACTTTGAAGTGCTCCAAACCAATGCAGCCAGTTTTGGTACATGGAAATGAGACATTATGACAAAAATAGCACAAGAGAGAATCTATTGGGTTAGAAGCTCTCAGCTGCCTGGTGGGAATGCCCACAATCTTTGCCATATCCACATATATTTTCTCCAAATCGTTGTTTTTCACCCGTAAGCTGTACTGCCTGCGCTGCTCCTCTTCTAGGTAGTGGTTTCTCATGGGACAGTCGCAGCTTCCCGAGCAGAAAATGGTGCTCCACTGGTGCCTCATGTTAATTTTCTTCCAGTCAAAATCTGGCAAAAAGGTGTAGAGCAGTGCCAACGCACTCTGCAGCGTTCGGCTTTTCCCCGTGGTCTCCAAGTAGAGCTGCTTGGCTGTCCAGTCACCAGGGAGCAGTTTGTGTTTGTTGATGTAAATTTCTCGGAGCAGTTGTCCATTTCGCAAATGCTGTACAACCCCTGAATTGTGAAATAAATTCACATGATTAGAATCTTTGCAGTTTAGAAAAAAAAAATTACAGCTAGCAGCCTTACTGATAAATGAACAGTAAGTTAAAAGGTTATAAACTTACAAAACTGAACTTCACTTGTGATTGACTATTAGGAAAACTGTCTGAAACATGAGAAACCTGCTGTTCCTCAGTAACTCAGATTCTAGGAACTAATCTGAAATATAGAAAAGAAGTTGGTTCTATCAGATTTGTTTAAAACCTTAGTGATTTAATATTTACTCCTTGGACAGACTGAATGGGTCTAACATGACTATAAAAATAGGTGTTTTTGAAGACTGCACCTGAGTCAGGTTTTCAGGCAGGCAGAGAACGCTGTGTCCCTGAAAATTTATGGCAGCCAATAAAACCACCAGCAGTCAGGAAACAAATACACAGAATGTAAACTAGTGTGTGAACTCACAGAACAGTGGTGAGGTGCAGCAATTGCATCAAACTTCCTTCTCCATCTTCCTTCGGGGACTATTTAAATTGCTTGGTAATTTATGCTAAAGCTCTGCCTTTATGCAGCTGGAAAGGGAGAGTGTATCCTTCTCACGTGCCAAAACCTCTACTCCGGTATCCACATTTCTTGCACTAACCTCTCACAGCGGCAAAGCAATGGGCATGAACCCTTTATGCACCAGAACACCTTTATGTAACTTGCTACAGGCCACAGGAGTCCCCAGATGCCAGCTCAGTTACACAATCTGTGTACTGTGTGCAATTTCACACGCAACAGGCTGTGTTAGGAAGTGTTCTGTGATGTCCTGCCTTGCTTTCTCCTGATATCACTTTGCCAGAGTTGACAGTGACCAAGGATATCTTCCAAAGGGATCCCAGAACACGCAAGGATCTGACAGGGACCAGAGGCATAAAGCATTTCCATAACACAAGCATCAGGTTTGTCTGCTACATCAGCATCTCTTGTAGGGGGCACAGGGTCCCTCTGAACCACAACCCTGGCAGTAACAGAGCACCAGATCTTCCTCAGCACTGCTGTTTTGTCACAAGGGTAACAGTCCAACTGTGTGGTGTGAAGTATCCTGAAGAAAAAGAAAGAACCTTCCTGCTACAAAGAAAGTTAAAAGAGATGCCAAGGTTGACCAGTGTGTAACAGAGTTGTCAAGCTATAGGACAAAGCATGGTTTCTACAGCTGCTGCCGCTTTTACAGCAGAGAGTCTAATACTTTATCCATATCCCAGCATAGCCTAGGATAGGACCAACATGATAAGCTTCCATAAACAAGCATTTATTTCAATATAAAGAGAATCAGAAGACCCCTTTTCAAGCAGACTGTGTTTTACAGAGCAGAGGACGAGACAGAGCTGCTATGGGAACTCACCTGTCTGTGTAAGCTCTCCCATTTCACACAGAGAGTGACTGGGGAAGCGAGGCAGGCTGCTCAGGGAACCATCCATTTGGGCTGCAGACCCTTTGGACATATGCTTTATAAAGGCTTCAAGCTGAGGATGAGAAGGTTTCCTAGAGAGGTAAAAAACCAAAATGCGAAAAATTCCAAAAGCGTATGGAAAGCAGCTCAAGAGAGTCAAGTATTCCAAGTATGTCAGCTCAGAAATTTCATGGTGTGAGGTTATTTCCCACTGAGACAACATCTGCTCTTACTCAGGACTTTTGCAAGGATGGAAAAGAAATTTAACTACTTACTATCTACCAAAGTATTATAAGGAAACAGATGTCATGTTAAAATTATGATACCTTTCAGTAAGTAATTTAGAACAATTTCTGGGGGTTGCTTTGAATTCAGTCACTAATACTGTTATGAATTAAAATGAAAAAGAAAAGAGATAAAAAAATCCTTTAAAAACCCTCCAAACCTCTCCCCAGTTTCTGAAGTACCAATGCTCCTTAACAGCACAGCCAAAGGCAGTAACAATCTAAAGGGGTTCAAATAACAAGTATTTTAAGTAGATGATCTTGAAGGAATTCTCAGATTTTGTGATGTACAAAGCTGATTACACTCTCAGCTTTTATTTCTACTTCCTTCAGTCTCAAACCAATTAGAGCATGTAGTCTCAATTACGTGGGACTGGAAAGTGCCATTAAAACTGCAATCATTGTTTGCACTTTCATCCAGGAAGAAAGAGGCCAACACTGCTGGACGCTTACACAGGTAAGACACCCCCACCACGCAAGTGATGAATGCAGCTGGAAAAGAGATATTCACAAAAATGTCTGAGTTAACTCACTGAAACAGAGTTCAAGTCAGTGAAAGAATGCTTAGATCTCCCAAACTGCTGAAAATTTCACATACACCACGGACTCAGCTCACTGCGGTACTGCTGTACAGAAAGCTACAGGTACAAAAAAGCCCACAATGTAACCCAAAGGTAATCTGAACCTTTAAAAAATAAATCTGTGATCATGTTCCTACAGCAGAAATGCATTACATGACTGGGGTCTTCTTTGTTAAATGTCAACAGTTACCAAAGGTCACACAGTCACCTCTCTAATTTTGTGCAGAACTAAATCAGAAACTGTTTGGCAACCCAACTCTGCTCCAGATGGTTCTTGTCTTAATAGGATGTTCATCTTGAATACATTAATATAATGTATTCAATATATTTAATATATTTTTATGTTGCTTAAAAAAATAAAATATATATATAAAATAAATTTTGTCAGGGATCTTTGCAGAAGTCTGGGATTTGTGTTTACTGCTCATATTTACATTTGTTAGAATGATAAACTATTTTTGATACAAAAACCTCAGGTCTTAAAAAGAAACCCGAGTTTCAGGACCCACCAGAGGGAGCAGTAACACCACTAAAAGCAGGAGTGAGTGTCTGGAATCCAAGTTTACTGAGACAAAGACATCCATGCTTACTTGGAAGAGCCAACTGAGAAACTCTCATACATGAGAGGACCTCTTGCAGAGCTATGCTCACAGCCTGCATAGACATGAGGGCTCGTCAGAGTCTGTCAACAGAAAGGTAGCTCATATCATCTTATAAAACTGGAATTTTTCAGTATTTTATTTATGTTCAGGAAAATAAAATCATCCTGGCAGGAAAATGCTACAATTATTCCACAACTGCCAGTCAGAAAAAAATGCAAAATGAGACAAAAAGCATAATTAGATTAATAATCAGACTAGTTTTTTTCATTTTTACTTCAAATTAAAGGAAAACCAGCCAATTTATGATATTCTAAATCCACAGCTTCTTCTGTATATTGTAATTTTAACAGGGCAAATGAAGATTAGTATTTGCAAAGCAGAGAAAGGAATGAAGCCTGGTTTGTTTCTCAAGCAGCGGAGGCTTCCTGTTGTACAATCGTACATCAGAAGCTCACTCCAGCTCCAGAAGAAAATTTCCAACAGAACATTTTGTACATTGCACTATTTTCGCAGCCCAGCAGTGAAATCTAAAAATGGAAGAATTAAGTTGAGAAAATTAAATTACACCCATTAGCAAATGGCCTTTTAAGCTTATTACAGAGGTAGCCAGCTGAACTTTACAAAACTCTACACATGAATAAACTGACAATCAAAATTTTCTGTAAATGCTGTTCACTTAATTAACAAGTTCTGCAAATACATGTGAAAGAAAACTATAAGAACTGCATTATCCATTCTGCTTCTTTTGCTGCTTTGATTACAAAAGCCTGAAAGAATTCTAACGGAGTCAAACCTGTGCTGATAAAACTGCCAGCAATCACTGGTGGGAAGAAAGAAAGGAAAGAAGAAAGCAAAGTATTTATCTGTACTTTGCAAAAGGAATTTTCTGAAAAAATGGCAGGCAAAATAAATTAACTTTCAAGACAAAATTAAAAAGGGATGATAATTGATGAATTTACATTCCAGTGTATTAATACAGCGTATTAATAATATTAGCTATGGAGATTCGAGTTACTTAACTTCGGATTACACTGCATTTAAAATGAGCACAAGATAAGCACATGCCTGCAGAAGTGCATTGTGAAATATGACTGTTGGACATCTTTCTGAATAGAAATTCAAAGCTTACTTCTTGTTCAGTACACATCCCTGTACAACTGGGCAAACAAACACCCATTTTTCTCAGCAGCAGGATTTGCAGCAGCACGCAGGCTCCCAGCTGACAAAGCAGTCCCCCTCCCGCCCCAAGCCTTGGCTTTTATTTAGAATATGAATCCTCCTGTTGAATTGGCCAATTTACAGATGCTGCAGGAGATGGAGTATCCAGGCAACACGGCTGAGGCTGCTGGGGCTGCTGGAGCAGGAAGCAAAGGAAATTGCTCAGTTGTACAGTTGAAAAGACTGAACTACCCTTAAAATTTTATTTCCATAAAAATAATCAGAAAATAAAAACTGGCTAAAGAAGGTATCCTTCTGTAATTTTCCTGGCATTACAATGGCAAGCTACCACATTTGCAAAAGGTGTTAGTATAAAAAATATTTCAAATTTTGTCAGAAAATGGAACAGCTTTTCACTTAAACCCACTAACAATAGCCACACTTCCCAATTTTAACATTTGGTTCCCTTATTTAAAATCTGTTAATTTGCCTTTTAATGATTTTATTTGTGTACAATAGAATAAATTTTATCCGTAACAAAACTGAGGATGCTTCTTTTCCCTAAAATAATTAATTCAGGCGACCTTTTTGTTATTTACAAACTAAACACTGGGATAATAGATCCCAGATTTAATACTCTGGTTTTCATGCGCTAGCATTAAGATGGACCAACATTTAAATCCTTAATCGACATTTAAATATCTTATTTGCAAAAGTCTTAAAATGCTTTAATGTGGAAATATCACCTCTTTATTGCTACACTGTAACCAGTGTACATGGAAAGAAATATTGCACAACTATTTGAACTATATTATGTATTTCTGCCAGGACCAGAGCTGGCATCCTCCAATAAAATTTCCTTTTTCCTTAAGGAGTTGAGATGCATGGCAAAAGCTGAGAGGACCAGGCTTCTCACAAGGAGTTGCAGAGCTCTCAGTGCATCACTCAGTGAGTAAATGTAACCACACCACGCTTCAGACACACAAACATGACCTTTCTGTGACTGTACAACACAAGATTCTGCCTGCAAACTGTACCAAAAGCTAGTCCCTTTCTCTTTACTTAAAATGCAAAAAATCATTTTGGAACATCAAGCAAAAATAACATGTGTTTTCTGTGAAGTTCAAGTAGGCAAAAAAAAAAAGTGTGAGATCAAAGGACTACACTGTTTCCTGTTTAGAAGGCAAATGAATGGAAAGAGCCACTAAACCCAACAATAGATCACTGCAGTCTACAAGAGAGATCCGAAGGCAGCAGTAGTACTGCTGGGGATTATTTATTCACAAAGGCCTCACAGCTTTTACATTTTCATAACAAACTCCACAAGTCTCCCCTGGCCGGGGCTTGGAATGAGAGGATCTGTGAGGTCCCTTCCAGCCCAAACCATTCCATGGTTCTGTAATCCACCTACTTCAGTGCTCTGAGTCTTTAAAGTCAGCAGAGGCCTCAGGAGACCATTCTTCACCTGATGCTGGTGTGGATCCTACTTTGACCTCACCCCACGTCAAATCCACAGCCCCTTTAGCTCACAGTATGATGCTTGCCTCACCTCCCAGCTCATTTTTGTGGCAGTTTCAAAACATGTGCACACTGAACCTAAAATTTCAGTATTTGTTACTAAGCTTCTTATGTTCTTATGATTAACATCAACACCTCTCAAAATGCCTTGAAGTATATGCTAATTAACCCAGCTTACTATCAAATTACAGCAATCTTCTGAAATCATTTTAGCATCTTCCAAAAAGCATTTCTTCTGTCTCACATACAAACTCAGCAAAGAAACACTGTGTATTTTTCACTTTTGACACTACAAAAGTGAGCTACATAAGGAAAAAAAAGTGTGGGATTAATTTATTTCCCCCATAAGCAAACACTAAAATGAAAGGATTTTCATAACAACATTCAAGTCATTTTCTTGAGGAAAAAGTATGTGTTATTCGGTTCCCTCTGGAAATTTGCATCCAGAACAATAAAAATGATAATAATAATATTAACTGAAGTTTTAGATGGAAGAAATCTCCGAAGTATTTAATCCATTTGCTTATATTCATTCCACATTAATATGTCACAATCCATAATTCACAAAACCCAAGCGTGACCTCAAGGCTGTTTTGCATCTCCATTAGAAGTCCATGGGGCTGTGGCATAATCTGCTTAATTAATGAATTCCATCAGCTGAATGCCAAGTCAAATAAAGAGCAGCCTGCATATGAGCAGCTTGCTTATCTGATGTTGTAAGTCCAGAAAGCTTAAACAAGCCAGACTTTCCATCAGACATCTCAACTCAACTGCACGGCAGCGAGAAACCCTCAGTTCAAAGGCAGCGATTACAGACCCTGTCACACTCCCCACATAAATACATTGAAAATCGAGCACCAAATTTACATCACAAAGGCATATAAGCCTGACAGCCAAACACAGCAAATAGCTTCCTGATGCTGAAGTAATGAATGTTCCACTCAAAACAATGGCTGAATTCTAGATTTATTCAGTAAGGTCAGCTTTAATACATCTGGACAGAATGGTGCAGAGACAACTCTTTTAATCTTTCTGCTGCCCTAAATTAGGAGAGGAGATGCTATTTTACATACATTTTATTCTTGAGGAGACAAGGCCTTTCAGGGGCTGTGAGTGGTAAGGGATGTGTTATCTACACACTGATGCTCTAATGCTTCATCAATCAGTGAGAGCCACGGGCATCCCCCCTCTGGCCTCCTCAGAGCCTGACTGTGCCCTCTTAACTGCTCCATTTGGTCATTCTGTGTCAAAGCCACACTACTTCCTTGCCTTTTATGGATAGTTTCTCTGACTCCAGGGCCTTCATGATGTAGTCCTTGCCTGAAACTGAAGTGGAAACAGCTATAAAAGCTTCTCTGACAAATACAAAACTGAGGTCTCCCGTGGCACACTAATATTGAGAAACACAGCTACTCATCCAACACTGTCACTTGCAGTTAACATCTTTTCAATAAAGCTTTCTCTCATACATTCTAACATGACAGATATAAAGAAAGATCAGAAGATCAGAGCCTTTAGGAACTCCAATAGAAATCTGGATCATATTTCTCTACTTAGTATTTCATGCTGGAAATAATCTCACCCTTTACAGGCAGGTCATTAAAAATGTTATCACAGCTATTAGCACATGATTCATTTTCCATCTTGTTTGAAAAATTAATTCCCCACTCCACTCTATGGGAGCTACAACTGGAGTTTGGTCTCCTCTCTGCAATCGCAGGAATACACATCTCATTTCAGGAAGCCACTCAGTTTGCAGTGGGCACAGAGTGCTTCAGGGTTTAGGTATCGCTCAAGGAAATCCAACTTCTCTTGGAGGATGTTGGATCAGACCACTGAATGACACCTCTTGACAAAACAGGCACTTTGGTGGAAGCTGAAGTGTGAACACAGAAAAGCAGCAGCCAGTGTCTGGCCTCCTGGGCTGCCAGTGTACACGCGTCCAGTTTTTCATCCACCAGAACCCCCAAGTCTTCTGCAGGGCTGTTCTCAGTGATTTCTCCCAGTCTGTCCCCATGTCTGGGATTGCCCTGACCCAGGTGAACCTCCTGAACTTCTTGACCCTCTAGAGCTTCTCATGGACCCGCTTCTCAAGCTGGACACTAATTTCTTGTCATTGCAAAGCTACCAAGGATGCACTCGCTTCCACTGTCCGTGTTAGTAATGAAGGTATTGAAGAGCACCAGTCCCAGAGCCCTGAGGGACACCACTCATCAATGGCCTCCACCTGGACACAGAGCGCCTGATCACCTCTGCACCCATTCAGCCAACTCCTCACCCACTGAACAGTCCACCCTTCCAATCCACATCTCTGCAACTTGGAATTAAGGATGCCATGTGGGACCACACTGAAAGCCTTACAGAACTCCAGGCAGACGACACTGGTCAGTGTTCCCTTGACCACTGTCTCAGTCACCCCATCATAGAAGGCCACCAGACTGGTCAGGCATATTTGCCTTGAGTAAAGCTGTGCTGGCTGTCTTGGATCATCTCCTTGTCTTGCACATGCCTAAAAATTCCTTCCATGAAGTTCTGCTCCACGATCCTCCCAGGCACTGAGGTGAAATGCACCTTCTGTGTGGCATTAACACCTCCAGCACAAGAGTAAAGCCATTTGTGAATAAAGAAATAACGTTCTTGCTCTTCTGGTGTGGGTTTAAAGACAGAGGAGATTCCATGCCACTCTGGAAAAAGGTATTTATGGTTCATCTAAACTGCTTTGTGTACCTACTGTGCCTCTTTTCCTGAGTGATGTATGCAGAACACAGCACACAGCCCTCAGCCACTGAAATCTCCACACCTGACACTGCTGAGGGGACAGCAGCATGAAGGGGTAGATTTGTCCAGAGGTTTTGCTAACATATCTTGGTATTTTTCTTGTAAGTATTCAGTAGGTTCACTAGCAAGTCCTCTGTTGGAAAAATCATCATCATCATCATCCTACTTAAAAGTACTTACATGTAATCAAAGAAGCCATGTTGGGAAATTACATCATCACTGGTTTTTTCTATTGCTGTACGCTATAAATCATCTGTACCAGTGAATCAAATCTAAACAAAAAAGGAAGGTTCTGCCACAAAGAAGCAGTTCAGATCGTATCTGCAGCTCAAAGTGATTCAGGTATGAAAACAGTTTTCAGCAACCTACAAAGACATGATGTTAGACAGAAGCGCTATACTGAAACAGAAAGGAAAATGATGTTTCGGTGGCAGTTGGACCCAACTTACACGTGACAGCTCTAAACACTGAGAGGTAACTACAGGAAAGGGGTAATTTTCATGTAACAAACAGTAGCATTTTCTGTTAACTTGTATTTTAATAGTTAAATGTACAACTCCCATTTTTTCCTGAATTTTGACCCAAATCATTAAGGGAAAAGTCTGATAGCCTAGATTTCTGAAGAGTAAAAGAAAAAAATAATGTAAAATACAAATACCAATTTTCTTATGGTAGTGCTGAACTACCTGAGAGCTTTTTGTACTCAGATGAAGGGAAGCATGCTGAGCTGAAATGGAAGAGACCACCTCAAACAACACACATTTTCAAAACATAGAAACTTATCTAAGAGGAATGGCAGCATAAATATCCAACTAAATAGCTTTTGCTTTTTAAAGAAACATAAAGAACTTACTCTGGTCTGAACTGGTAACATGTAATAGTTGTTTCAAAGAAAATACTGTGCACCACTGATACAGGGGTTGTTTTTTTAAACCACGGTAATACACAATGGTCAGAAGTCACAATGTGCTTCAGGCTGCACAAATTGTTTCCTGAAGAGGAAAAAAATGATTCTCAAGCAAAAAAGAGCTTAGTAAAGACAAACTTCAAGAATTTTACCTGCTGGGCACCAACATACAGTCGATGTCAGGTCTCTTTGTCTTGGGAATGGCATATAGAGGATACCTATCACCGTGTCGAATCAGCACTTGAACTGACACCAGCTTAAAATAATGAGGGGCATGACCTAAAGCGAAGAAAGGGAGAACAAAAACAAAAAAAAAAAGAGAGAGAAAAAAATTGTTACCTGCATACACTTTCTTTAATTAAAAAAAGCAGGTATAATTAGCTTGATAGCTGTGGTATTGTAGTGAAAGAAAACAGCCCTAAGAAAATACAATTTACCAACCCAAGAAAGATCTCACTTCAGATTGCAAGACAAGTTATACAAGACTGAGGTTCTTAGCACATCTCCACAGCACACCTGAAGTCCACCAACCACACAAAACATTATTCAAGCACTGAACTCTGTCAACACAATAAGGTTATTCCACTCTTATAATGCCTCTCTTCCAGTCCCCATCATAATGATGGATTTTGCAGCACGTCTAATCTGGATCTTTTTGATATACTAGTTTGTGATTTATTTGATAAGCATTAGTAGGACATGCTAATGAAGGCCTTCATTCAGACTCGCTGCAGCCGCTGTGGGGTAAAGAATGCAAATATGCCTTCTAGCTGACCATGTCTAATGGCTTGGAATTCCAAAATTAATTACTTCTGTGGGGGTTTTCTTCCAGGATTCTAAGTCAACTGTTTGAAATGCAGCTGACTTGCAACAGGAATTACAATTCCAACATTAAATATCTACACCTCTCCCAACCCTTTCAATCTTAGACCTATAGCTGACCACTAGCTGGAGACAGAATCATTTCCAAAAATCAAGACAATGGAGAGGATACAAAGGGAAGGAAAGAGCAGCAGCATGTTTTGAATGATTTAACACAATTCAGCAACCAGCTGGCATTTGCTGCACCTTCTCCAAGCACCAATGAACTGACAACACACAGTTATCATTTCTAATAACAGCACCTAGAAACAAGCAGCTAAGCCGAGGTCTGCCCTCCCAAAGCTTACCTTCCATGCTGCGCTCAGCAATGGTGGGAATATTGCAGTAAACATGAGCTTCATAAACGGGGTCTATGGCAGGAGGCTCTGTCAGCAAATCAGGCATTATTCTCTTCCGGCTCTTAGGATTCAACCCATCTTCCCTGACAGGGTTTACTGGGATTAAATGCACTGAAAGATACAAAACATACACCATGCATCTTCAGGAGAGTTTAGGGACATATAGGATTATGCCTTTTTTATCATTATTTTAAAGTAATTATGCATAAAGACTACGGTTTCCATGAAAGGATGTCTCTCAATAGTATACAACAACTTTGTTGTGATTTTTTTCTTGATTTACATAGCCCAGTAGAGCTCTTTGGCAAAGCCAATGCTTGGCTAAGGCTTCAGAAGCAGACCTGGATGTAAAACAACTCTGGGTTTTGCATTTTTCTTGAAGCTGCTTTTTCTATCAGTCTCTGAGCATGAATCACAGAAAAAGAACCACAGAGGTCCAGCTGTCTCTCATCATTTTAACCTAAAAACTGACATTGAAGGACATCAGCAAAAGACACAGCACAGTTATGATGAGGGTAGTACAAACTACTGGGAAAATGAAGTAGTCACGATTGAAGGAGCTGGATTATTCATCATTTTCCGCACTAATCCCTGCCCTTACATTGCTACCTTGTCAACCTTAAACAGTCTGGCTTACCTAAAAAAAAAAAAAAAAAGCACACGAAATACATTTCTTGAAATGAAACTGATACTACCCAGAAACTGTGGAACACAAAGAAATGCAGTAAACACACACAGAGGGGAAACTAACGGAAATACCCCCACCGAGTCTGACATGAAGATGAAAGTTGAAGCATATCTAAATCAGAGTTGTAATGACCCTGCCTTGATGCGAAAGCATCACCTAATTTATGAGCCTTACCAGACTACACTTGTAATAACAAATGCCTCTATTCTATTCTATTCTATTCTATTCTATTCTATTCTATTCTATTCTATTCTATTCTATTCTAGTCTAGTCTAGTCTAGTCTAGTCTAGTCTAGTCTAGTCTACTCTATTTTCTGGTATTTTAATCAGAAGCTTTAGAGGTGAAAAAGAGGAGGAAAAGCATTCCCATTTTTACCCCATTAGTCTTCTATCTTGAGAGAAAAAGAAAGAAGAAAGAAAAGATGAGAGAACGAATTTCAAAGCAAAACTTTACTAATTCTTCTGCATTATTTCCTCAGCTCCATCTTGACTCCCAGTTCCAATTTCAGAGGTGAATTTGTTCCCCAACAGAGTCGTGCTGACCAAGAAAACCAATGAAGCCAGCAAACCAAAGCAAAACACACACAGATTTTAAGAACACATAGCCAGTAATAAAACACAGGCTCTTCATTCTTACACTACAATACATTACACTTCAAATGTTTTTATGTGGTTACTCTTTGTCTGCCAAAACCAGAACCAAGCATTTTCCATAGCCTTGGTAGTGCTGTTGACAAGGCCAATACCTGCCAAGAGCAGTGACTTCAAACTTTTCATTAAGCTGTTTCAGATTTTGCTTTCAGCTCTATTTGGTGAGAATATTAAACTGTAATTTTGACTTCGGACACTTCAGTTGTGGAGCTCAGCTGCCATCCCAGCACTTACCTACCAGATTCATTTTTTCAGCTCCTTGCTTAGGCTCACATTGTTTTGAGACACTGCAAATCCCTGCCCAAGAAACTGGCAGTAACACAGAGCCTTGGCAATATCGGAGGTTGGGAACTCTGGGGCTTGCAGCACATTTGTATTTGGGGTATAAATCCCAAACCCAAGAACGTGTTACAACAGTGACTGGACTCTGCAAACAAACACCACTACAGACAGCAGTTGTCCACGGCACAAATGGCAAATTACAGGTACGTTCTGTTGGCCAAGTTTCCAAACCAGAAAGTTACAGGCAACAACTCTCAGCTTTCTGCACCAATTCTCTCTAGAGCAACCCACAAACAACATTGCTTCTGCTCCCTTAATGTCACAGACACAGAGTTGGCTGAAATGCTCAAGAGGTCATGTAGCTCAAGCCAGCTTAGACACAGGCGTGTTTCAGCAGACAGGGGAAACCATACCCCAACAGCAAAAACTCCAAGTTAACTCTGGTCCTCAATTTTGGTGGGGAGATTTAAAAGCAAAATAAAGATTCTAATTTTTTTACCTAAGGCAGTTTTAGCCACAAAAAACCCTGAACAGATCCCACTTTTGTACTGAGACTATTAAGGGCAGGAGCCAACAGATGCATACATCAGCTTATTAAAATCAAGTGCCTATGATTCCTGGGGCCAAATATGTTGTCTGCAGAAAGCAAGTCTCATTTCTAATCAAACTAGTTGAATAAATCCCATAACACTGCCAGACAAATTTAAGAATAAGGAAAAGCACTAAATCTTAAAGAGAAGCATCTACTCTCTCTAAAATATTAAAAATAAAACTGAATTTTACGAACAACATTGAATATTAAGAATAAAATTGAATATTGAAAATAACACCTGCAGGACTGCCAGAATACATGCTTGCAGTTTAAAAAACAACTGAAAGAACACTCTTAAAGGAGATTCTTAGGACAGCACAGCACCTATGGGTACAACTTAAAAATATTTTGTGGATTGGAAATGGACTCAAAGATTAGAAATAACAATAGTTCATGTACTAGCTGGTAAATATTGTCCTTATTGTACAATGAATATGCTTGTCTTATACCTGGGAAGAGGAAAGGACATATGATCAGCAGGATTTTCCTTTAACACACTGGAAATAACAAATATTGGGTGAAAATAATAATGACAAAATCAATCAAACTACCTATGCAAACACCTGGGTCTTCTATTTAACGTAGCTAAATAGAAAAAAAGAATTACATGAACTGGGCACCAGTCTCTGCAGTCTCCTGGAAATCTCCACCAAGTGCATATACATGAAAATAACAAGTATTTCACAGCTGGGGGAATGGGGACAGCCAGGATAAGGGGGACAACAGGGAAGAATGACAACACAAGACCAAGGAGAGATGAATGCCAGCTGGAGCTGCCTTCTCTTTGCTCAGCATGGTCACCCTGAAGAGCCCACCCAGCCACCCTGGTCCTCCTCACCCCTTGTTAAAGTTCCTCAGAAGCTGGAACATTCCTGCACTTTCAGAGCTTTGGGATGAGGATCCCAAGCAACACATCTTCTCTTTGTATTTCAGGCTGCTGAAACAACAGAGGTATTTTCCATGCTCTTAGTTGTTTCTCAATTATTTCCTCATCTCCTACCATTCCCTGGACATTGTTAGTGCCTCATGTAATTATAATGTTCTTCCCTTTCTCCCTCCCTTTTCATTTCAAGTACTTGGCCTTCATGCTCCCTTGCTGTCTTCATTTATCCCACTTCCGGGCTCTCCAGTGCTGCTGCACACCTCATCCGCTCCAGCTCCCTTTGCACAGAAGGCTCAGTTTGTTCCTTCATTTTTGTACTCCCTGTACCACACAGAGCAGTTCTCTAAAGCTCTTTGAAGAGCTGACTGTCTCTCTGTATCCAAGTATTTCCCTGCTGAAGTCCTCCTCTGCAGTGTCAATCCCACCTCTGTCTCCCACATGGGTTTTCTGGTCCGTTTGTAATGGGCAAACCTACAAACAGTATTGGACTGATACAGCTCAGAGAAGAAAGTGAAAAAATAAATAAAAATAAATTTTAAAAAGCCCCTCACAGGAAGCTGAAATTAATCTCTTTTTTCCAAACTCAGTTCTGCTCTTCCAGCTGTACATCATTACAAGGTCAGAATACTGCTGCACAGTTTTCACATTGTTTTTTACAGCTTAGCAGTATTTTATATGAATTTCTCTATTAGTTCACAGCAACATGCACTTGCCCAAAACAGAAGTCTGACAGTGTGCACACAGCCATACTTAAATCTATGATTAAGAGAGGTTTTGAACAGGATTTTTCCACTGCTGTGCCTTTCAAAGCTCATGTTTTACTATGACAGGAATACAGCAACGTAAACCAGAAATGGAACAGATGATTTTGATGTGCATTTACCTCAGCCAGAGCAGTTAATAAAATAGATCTGAAACATATTTCATCATCTAACTGGAAGCTTTGCCAGCACGGAAACTATAAAGAATATGGACATATTATTACCGAGGTAGCTTGACAACAAAAAGGGAAAGAGACCATATTTTATTTCCCAATACGCATAAACTTATTTTTATAACTAAAGAAGCTACATAAAAACTACTTTGAAACAATAATTCTGAAAAAGTTATAGCAAGGAAAAAAAGTAGAAAGTTACAGAAACAATAAAAGGAAAGAGAGCTCAATGCAACTCTTCTCAGGGTCCCATCAGGCTAAAATTGTTTGAAACATGAAGTACAACTGAACACATAGGCTGGAATCAGACAAAAGTAAGACCCGATGGAACAGTCGAACAGCAACTGCTGCCCTGTGAGACAGAGAGGTACTGGTCACACAGTATTACACCTAAACACTGCTGCAGAATCACTCCTTCAAGAATCCTTGCTGCTCCAAACTGAGACTATTTTGTTAACACAATTCAAAAGAAGTAAAATCCAAATTCTGATACTAAATTTAATTAAACATAAAACCTCCAGGAACCTTTATTTTAAATCACACCACAGAACCTGAAGACCACATTCTAAAATGAAGTCAACAGCTTGACTAAGAAACATCTTTAAAAAGAAATCCAGCGGCGTCTCGAACATCATGAGAACGGTTTTATTTCCAGTGTACATTAAGTATGACCTATTTAAAGAGCAAGAAGTTGATTATCTGACTTCCATACTCCCCCCCACCAAGTTCCTCAATGCCACAAAAAATATAAAACCCCCCAAATACTAGACAAGTAGTTTCCAAGCAAGAGAGACAATCATTCAGAAATGCTTTCAGTGGAACGATCGTAACAATTCCTACATAGCAACTAATCCCCTCTGGAAAAATGTCAAGTTTACCAAATCAGCTATTATGCTCAGAAGCCCAAGCAGGGAGCCAGATACACATCAGGGCTACAAAACTGACATGAATTTGACAGAATTCAGTACAGCACAAAACCAAACACAAAGCAAAGTGAAATTCATGTAGAAAGAACACCAAATTAAATGCTAAATCACTTCATTATCAACTTCTCTCCCTCCTGCAGTCCTACTTCCAGCTTGAGGTACAAAAGGTAGCAGCACTGTTTACCAAGAATAAACACATTTATCCATGAAAAAGAAACAACAACATTTACCTAAAACCAGAAAGATGGGCAATAAAACCAGCTTCCATTGCTGTTTTCCCTTGTAGCTCCAACCAGCCTGAGAAGTGGCAGCACAAGTAGCCATGTTAGTCTCTATCTTCTGACTTAACAGAGAGCTGAAATTTTCATCTTTTATAATACAGAAGGTTCTTTCAGCCCCATGCAAACATACTATTTAAAACAGTCAAACAGAAATGCAGCCACATAGCAGAAATTAAAAACAGCAACCCCACTGTAAGTAACCTTATGCTGATGGGTAAAGAAAAGCAAACACGCATGTCAGAGAGCACAAAAAGTTATTTATCCACTTCCACCTTTCCCCCCACCCCTTTCTGCTCCTACCAGGCTGCCTAGCACAGAGCAGAACACTCAGGCTTCTGAAAGGCTGGTGATGAATGTGGACTTCATAGATTCATAGAACTATTAAGGCTGGAAAGGACTTCTAAGACCACTGAATCCAATTGTTAACCCAGCACCACCATCTTCACCACTAAAACCTGTTCCCAAGGGCCACATCCACACATTTTTCCTCATATCCAATCTATACCTCTCCCAGCACAACTTTAGGCAACTTCCTCTTGTTCTGTCGCTTGATACATGGGAGAAGAGACTGATCCCCACCTGGCTACAACCTCCTTTCAGGTGGTTGTAGAGAGAAATGAGGTCCCTCTGAGCCTCCTTTCGTCCAGGTTAAACACCCCAGCTCTCCTTCTAGTTGTTCTCTTCCTGAAAAAAACAGTAGTGCATGGAAGAGCAACCCAGAAGAGGCAGGAATTCTTGAAAACAACTGAGGTGGGGGGAAAAAGGTGAAGAAAAACAGTCTGGAAAAGGCAGCTAAGGCACACATTGTGCAACATGAAGGTATGCTGCCAGTGGGGAAAGGAAGCAGCCTGAGCACAGCACTGCCAAAGCTCTGACATCCTGTAACCCTGGGTATGATCCCTGCGAGTCCCAGGTCAGGTCCCTGCAAAGCCCCAGGTGTGCTCCCGGCAAACCCCACCCTCATGCCCGAGCACCACACCCCCAGGATCAGTTCTAGAGCTCTGCCTTGGATTGCAAATGCACATTTGGGTGTCAATGAAATTCAAATGCGCCTGTGTGACACACAACCCACCTTCCTCATTTTCTTCTTTTCTACAGCTAAATAAAGGCTTTGACTGGCTCAAAGGTAAGATCTGTATTAACAGCAAGGGCCTTCATCCATAATGCATAAGGCCACAATCACTAATGTGCTGTATTTGAATGCTGAGTAATCACACAAACAAAAAAAGGCTTATTAACCTCACACTGATCAAACTATCAAGTATTACTAAGAAAAATAACCATAAAAGTCTTTAAAAAGGCTTTCTAAGCCTGTGAACATAAGCTTCTAAGCTTTAGATTTTATATTTATATAAAATATAAATGGAGCTACTAAACTTTCATGGTCTTAAATTTTCGCTGGCATTTAGTATATTAAGAATGTGTAGTTTAATTAAACAAAAAAAAGCCAGTAATTTTCATTTTAAACCAAACCTCTTGCCCTACAGAACCTGAGGAGGAATTTTTTTTTTTTTAATGTGAGCTCTGTCCACACTCTACAACCTCCTAAGTGACAGTCAAAGAAGTGACAGTCGTCAGTGTATTTGCAGCCTCTATCCCTTAACCAGTTCTTTCACCACAACTCTGCTTCCCCAAGCGTTTGCCCTTCCATTTTCTCCACTTTCGCTGTGGGTCCTGCCTGCTGAGGAGCAAGTGGAACAGGGGTCCCTAAAGCCACAGCCCTCTCTCTACTACAGAACAGGCTCTGAGCTTCAAGGTCTTCTTCCCACAGAGCTGCTAAATTCTCTGAGCACAACTACAAAGGAGAAAAAAAACCAGAGTGAAGGGAGCTATCGGGGAGGTGGGTAACAGAGAGAAGAACAGTGGGGGACTGAGGATGGCACAGACTTAAACTTAACCTGGAATAGCAACAACAAAACGCTCTGCCTTGACAAAGCCCTGGGAAGGTAAAGAAGGTTCCCTGGAGTGTAATTTCTCCACAACATTTCAACAGAACAATTGTGCGTGCTCCAAGGTGACACAGGTACAGCCCTCGGACTGCAGCTGTGGCACGGCAGCAGAGGTAAGCGCTCCCCTCCTCACACACTTGAAATGTTACCTGCCCAAACTCTGAAAATGGGTGATTCAAACACAGATTCATCAACCTCAGTACGGAAGAGGGCAGGAACTTCCAAGCTCGTGGCACTCACTAAGCAGCCAAATGGGAGCAAACAGAAAACAGAGACTACAGATCCCCTCCTCTGAGTTCCCAACAGCTGGCAAACACTCAGCGCCAGAGGTGAGTTATGGGCTGACACATCCCCAGACACATATACCTATTTAACCCACTCAATTTTGTGACTGCAGCTGCTGTTTTTCCTTCTGTAAAAGAGATCATAGTAATTTAGAGACTTTTAAAGCAGTCTTACAGCACAGTCATCTTGCCAGCACCCTACATGTCAAGTTCTAGGACAAACTTTAAAAAAATATTCACAAAGAGTATTTAGGTGTAGCAAGCAAGTAGCAGATACCACTGAATAAATATTCTTTTCATGCCAGTGTTTCTAACCATAAGTGCTGAAAAATGCTTGCTACAGCAGCCTTGAATACCTGCATTTCATACTGCAGAGCCACAGCTCTGCCGTGGCCTTCAGCACAGCATATTCTGACACCAGAAATTAAAGCCCACTAGAACAGTTCAATCGATCCTATCAAATAAACATGGGCATCTCCCTTCCTACAGCAAAAAAAACAATTACTTTGGAAGACCATGAGGAATGCCGCCGCAGACTTGTGAAACAGAACATCATATTTCAAATTCTTACAGAGAAACTTTAACCTGTCAAGAGAAATTGATTAAATTCACATAGTTGGGGAGTTGGGTGGATTTGGGGGGGGTGGAGGGTGTCCATTTCAGGGCACTCATCTTTGTTGGGTAAATTTCTGCATTACCTGGGTAATTTTTTTGTTAGAAAAATCCTGCTTTTAAAATTCTGTTAAGTGCTATGTTTGTATTTCCTCGTGTGGTTCCTTGAACTACATCTTCATAGTGACAACACAGAAGTTACAGTCCCATTTCCTCCCCCAATTACTTCTTGTGATTTAATAAAGAAAAAAGGTGGATTTCCCTTTTCCTTTAGCCTTGCAGACTCAGTCACCACAGAGCCTGAAGGATCAGGTACCTTCCTGCCCTTCTCCACCTGGAGAACTCAGCTACAGTCAGTCTCCAACCCAAAACATGCTGGAGATGGGAGCAGGGCAGCCAACACGAGGAACCACCCTCCTCCGACTGGAGAAATACCCAGGGGAAATTCGCAATGTTTAACATGTAGGAAATGCAAGTTTTCTGAAGCATCCTGTATATCACAGGTTCACTGACAGAAAATGGGAACTCAGGGAAACTAGGAGGCTGCAGGTGTCCCTCAGCTAACCCAGTGGAAGTTAGATCTGATTGAGGAGGAACAAGTGTGAGCTGTATTTAGATTTTTAATGCGCATGTTTTGAAGAAAATCACAGACATTAGGACATAAGGAAAAAAACCTAAAGACTTAACAATGCTCTCCTGCCATGCACAAGCGAAATGGAAGTCTACACATACACCCCCGTATGAGCTTTCTCACCACAGTCCCTGCTTTCTCCCCAGAACATCGTAATACAATCGCACCGACAACTTGTAAGCGCATCTTACTTTCTCTAATCAATCCTGGTGTCATTTTCTTACAGGAAAGGCAACCAAAAGGTTATTCTTCAGTCTAATGCCATCTGAGTTTTCAGCCTTCTTAGTTTTCAGATACCTAAAGTTTTCCCCTGGAGATGAAAATGTTCCTATGGACAACTGAGAACTACTATAAATAGGCTGCTCTCCTTAGCTGTTTCTCACAGAGTTAGACAGAAATAGCCAACCCTCCCACCCCTTTCCAGGAGTGGGGCAAGGCCTATCTGTCTGCCTATTTTCTGGCTCACAAGTTGTGAACTTCTTTAAAGGTTTGCCTCATTTTGGGGCAATTGCCAAAAGCAGCCCTTGCCCACGGAGCCATAGCTGGCAGGTACTGACCCAGGGCCTTATTCCATATCAGAGTCAGGACAAAAGACCAGATTTCAGTACTTGTGTATTCATGTTCAAAGGTAAAATAGAACAACTACACAAAACCACCATGCCTGGTAACTTACCAGCTTTAAACCACTCACACCGGTATTGCAGAGAACAGGTTTCTTATTTCCAGCTGCATTAGCTGCATGGCTAGTAGATTTTTTTACAAGGTCATAATCAGACTTATGTAAGGAAAATAAGTATGTTAAGAAAATCCTTTTTGCACCAAACACAGCATGGCAGGCCTTGCACTCTTGTGTTTGAGACCTAATTTAAGCAGATACATTAAATTATACTCTGTGTGCTTGCATTTATTAAGTCCAGATGTGGCTCTGGAAAGAGCTTTATAGTTTTAGGGGTTTCCCTCCGCCCCCCCATTGTTTTTCACTGGACAATTCAGAAGAGCATATGGCACCGCTTAAATAGCTTCCAGGATTTTCAGCCTGACAGCAATAACGCAGCAATGCTGACTGCAAATCTGAGCCTTTTCAAGCTCTAGAGATGACAATCATTTTCCACTTCCCCTCCCAAAGTGAAAAATTACTTGCTGTACTTTATCGTATTCTCCTACAGCACTGAAACTCTACAATGTTCACCACAGAACAGATTTATATTTTCATCAATTTAATGTACTGCTTTCTTTAAAGTAAATACACATGCATACTAAAGCTTGTCCTTTCCAGCATGTCACTAATTACCCCACTGCTTGGCTCCACACTCGGTCTGGAGGGGGTGGGCAAGGTTCCTACAGGACATCCAGACAAGCACAGATTTGCTGCTCTATAAACACACCGCTTAAATCACATCTTGCTCGTTCTCCAGGTTGTTTGGCGATGAGATGCAACAGGAGCCCCAGCAGTGCTTACAGTGACGCAGTTATGTTGGTCCCTGGCCCACCACAGGCTCACTGGGATTCCCAAATGAGAAGGGCAACCAACACCATAAACCACCACGCTCTGAAGGAAGTCCTTCCTATTGCTGAGAGCTGCCACATCTCATCAGGCTGTGAGATGACTTCAACTACATCAAATTAGTGTCCTGAGGGCCACCAAACAAGGCTTAAGTACACAAAGACTAAACAGGGGGTAATTATGGCTTGAGTACATGATTTTTATAAACACAGTAGATCCAGACACTGCTGCTTATCCAGCAAGACTCATGAGCATTGCAATAAGATTTTAAAGCACTGTCCTGCTTCTGTCTGCACAACTCAGCAACTGCTAAATGAACTAATCCAGCTGAATTGTCCTGGAACAGATTTTCAAAATAGCTTTTATCAGCTGTGTTCAGAAACTGTTGGCAACTCTTCCCATTTCCACAGTATTGTCTCAAAATAAAGATCAATTGCTTTACACTGATATACACGATACTGAATGCTCTGCCATTCTTTTCCAGGGGGTGGGGACCATTGCTTTTAGTTCGGGGGTTTTTTGTTTGTGTTTGTTTGTTTATTCCTTTTGTCCTACATGATTCTCACAACTACTGGAGTGAGAAGCTGTGCAGCAGTGATTGCAACATGACTGAAAAAAAGATGCTTGGCAGATTTCACATGTGAACTGAACACCAACATAGCAGCCAAGAAGATTCAGCACAGCAGAAGAAAACACAGCAAAAAGTATTCTCAGGAACATGGATTGCAAATCCTCTGGCTTCAGTGATCCTTTCATCTACAGCAGCGGGGAATGATACAAAAATATGCCCCATAAAGCAGAGTCCAAGATAGCTCAAGAGTTGCTCCTGTTCTGTTACCCAGCAACCTGTTGCTGACACTTCACATCTCTGACATGGGTGCCCTGCAGCTGAAGCCCTATGAGTGCCCCCTGCACACAGGGGAATTGTGCACTACTGTTTTCTATCATCCTAGATGCCTCTTTTCCTTAGGGTTCTCCTCAGACAGCATCCCAAAATACTCAGAATGTCTTCTCACATTCAAGTCAACTGTTAGTAGGGCACGTACTAGAACATCCAGCTCTTGAAACAGGAATCCCAAAATACCCAGGTAAAACAAAGAAATAAAGGGACTTTAAAACACACCTTAGCTCTGCCCACCAGGTCTTCACGAGTATTGCTCCCCTGGCATCAAAACACCAAGGCAGAAGTTTTTGGGCTGCAACAAACTACTTCTGCTCACTGGTAAAGGCATCTTCTGATCACCTCTCCTGAGCTGCTGCCTGCACTTCCCTGCACACCTGGGCCGGGGGCAGAGACGTCTGTCCCCCAAAGGGCTGCCACCCCAAAGGCAGGGACACGCACAGCCTCTGCATCTCGGCCACAGCCTCTGCAAAGGCACAGGGCACCAACTGCTTAATATGTTAATGTCATCAGTCAGACACAATCCACACCATCCACAGACATCTGGCACTTCTCTACAGCAGTGTCCTTCCAAGATAAAAAGCCTTACAAATTCAAATCAATATTTTCACTACTGCATTAAATTAGCACTTTTCTGTTTCGCATCTAATCCCAACTGCTTTCTGTCCACAAACTGACCTGCTTAGGGAAGTGATCTCAACACCATATGCCACTGCTTACCCAAGCCAAGCCAGCTCACTTGTTTGTCCTTGTCAGCACCAGGGCAGGGCACAGAAAGCTGCCATGGATCTGCCAGCAGCAAACCTCAAAACAACATATTTAATACAGTAGAACCTGACAGGTTTTTGTGCTGGGGAAGCCCTCCATGACAGATCTAGTCATTAATCTCAGGAATTCAGAACAGTGCTCTCTGGATCAGAGAATTATTGGCATCTTTGGGACCCTTGCCATAAAACAGCTTAGAGGAAGACACTGAATCTTATTTCTTGTCTTCATTCAGCATTAATGTGCACAGTTGGTAAACCCAAAATTACACCACATACGTTTCCAGCTCTTTTAATCCAACCATCTCACAAAAATCATGAAGGGAGATCACTTCCACTTTGTAAGACTTCCTATTTTACTGCAGCAAGTCCACAAAAGCCCCAGTCCTTTAAATACAAACTAGGCCCTGCCTCATTTAAAATAAACCACAATGCCATTTATTATGTACAAGCACAGCTCTTCTCTCAGAAAGTGAGCTTTGAAAAGCTAAAAGGGAACTAATTTTGGGAACAAAGATTACTCTTATTAGGAGGAAAAAAGGCAATAAAAAACTGCCTGCAGGCATTAAAATCTTCAAAATCAGTACCGTTTGAGACACCTTATTAATCACAGAAACTCCACATGCCCAAGAACACACAGTAAATTTTTCAAAACCCTTCACAGTCAAGTGACAAGACACTTTGGATTAAGTCAGTCACTATATCGTTACAGCAAGGAGAGCCCAGCAAAAGCACAGATAAAAGAACAACACTCCCTGACAGACAACCCGCAAGAGAAAAATTAAAAGGACTAAGAAGAAACACGACCAACTGTATGAAGCATATTAAGCATCTCTCTTTCAGATACACACAGTGGAACCAGCACATCCATAAACCTGATGGTTTTCAACTCAATTTGCAGCAGCACAGTGGGGATTAAGGCAGGCACAAAGCACAGCTCAGAGAGACAAACCTAACATCAAACATAAAGTTTAAGTAGCCCTCCATGCTTTTCAGAAGACTGCACATGGCCTAGAAACAGAGAAAGTACAACTGCATTATACCCACTGACATTAAGGTAGTTCTCCTAGTGCTGTCCAGTTGAAACTCTGCTCACTGAATGAGGAGGGAAGAGAAATTTGGGTCAGAACATCCTCTGAGGAAGATGCAGAACCCAAATCTCAAACAAAGGACAGCAAATGATTAATGTGTGATGAACCCATTTGCAATTAGTAGATAACACTGTCTTAAAAGCTGTGCTAAAAGTAAAGTAAGAGGGATAAAGCTAACGAAGTGTGAATTGATTGTGAATTCTCAGAAAACTGGTCTAACATCAGAGTGGTCAGCAAAAGACTAACAAAAGGCTCCTACTAAAACAAAGCAGAGTGACAAGGCTGTATTTACCTTCTTACCTTAAGACATCCAGGTTTTGCTTTGATGCCATCATCTCTGTACCATGAGAAAAACAGAAGTACAAGGGAAGGCAGCCCTGTAGCAAGGGGATGAGCAGCTGAGAAATTGCTTATGGAAAGAGCAAACCCTCAGGGGTGAGAGTCACTGCCCAGTGCCCAGCCAGCCCCAACAGGAACACTCAGCAGGGAGGGCAGAACCAGACACAGGCGCGCTCTGCCTTGGCTGGGTCACCCACAGGTGAGCAAAGCCCAGAGCCCATCTCCCAGAGAGCCCCGGCAGTCAGGGCTGGGGGACTGGGCCCTACACTGGAATCTGCTGTCCTGAAAACCCCACACAAGAGCTAGAATGCAAACCCCACTCAGCGGGGCCATGCTCTTGTGAGAATCGAGGCTTTACACTGTGCAGATTTCACCTGCGTGAACTAACCCTGACTCACCAAACATTTATAAAGAATGGAACAGCCGCACATTAGAAACACTATTCTCTCTTGGTTACTTCTACAAACAAAATAGGGAAAATTTCCAAGCTTAAGAACAATGTTTCAGTTGTTACAACACAGTTTAGCCCAGTATACAAGTAGCGTGTGGAAAAATCCTAGGAACAATTTTATTGGCTTTAAAAGACAGACCGGCCGTTCCAAAACACGCCGGCAATGACCCGTAAGGCAGCCTGACTCGGCTTTCGAGAGCTGTGAAAAAGGAAGGGCAGAGAACTGGTTTCATGACAAAACAGAATTTGCTAAGGCAAAAATAAATAAATCATGTGACCTGCTGCTACAGAATCAACTGTACAGCAGCCTTCAAACATGTGCTGTAACAGTTCATATTAATTCTGCTTAAATGCAGTCCAACTAACCACCACGGATGAAGTCAGAATGTATATCTGAAGAGGAATTACATCGTTCTGTAGCCTGACAAGTAACTTTTATTGGTCAAATCGCATCTCAAGCAACTTAACCTGACCTATATTTAAAGCAACTATTTTGAAATGATTGCTCTATTTTTGTAGAAGAAAGTAAGACTGTCCCATAGTATCATTTTCAAGCATTCATTATGTCTCCTGTCCCTTCAAGGGTTCATTTGGCGGACTGATGCATTATACCACAACTTTTGAAAATCACAAAAAAGTTATTTAAATCTCCAGCTACAACATAAAAAGAATCTTTAACAAAAATCTCTATATTTACAGTTAGTTCTCTTCACTCACTATTAAAATGCACAAAGCCTTGGACTTATTATTTGTGGGTCGTTTTTCTCTTTAATCTTAAATTCAGATTAAATTAGCACTTTCAAAAAAAAACCCAGAGAGACTTCTCATGAGTGGAAAATTTGCCATGCTTATGAGCTCGAAGGCAAAATTCACGAAGGGAGATATCTGCTCTCCTTTTAATTTCGTATGCTGGTAACACATGACAAAAGCAAGTTCTCTACATCAAGGATTCTGAAGCTGTGGCTTTTAAATATAGTTACTTGTCTACACCAGCAAAATGCAATACCCACCCCGAGCAGCCACTGCCCCACGGCTCTGGCTCCCAGCAGGGGCTGAAGGAAGCCGTGGTGAGGGTCTCAGGCCAAGCCCCAAACACCTCAGTGTTGCATATGATGCTCACACCATCCTCATAAAGTAAGAGCTGCCTGCAAAGCTCAAGACAAGAAAATAAAACTCTACTGCTTTTTTTTGGTGGAAAATCTCAATTTCTGTTTCCTGTGACTCATCTTTAAAACCAAAACCTCCAGTGCAAAATCAAATGACAGAAAGTAGAGGGAAATTATTACTGGAACAGCAAAATGTCATTTCCAGACATGCTGATACACCAACACCCAAGTCTGAACCATCAAGGCAGGGAAAGTATTTTTAAAAAACTCCAAAAAGCATAAAACAGCTCTCCACACTTTAGATGGGAACCAGCACCCTACCAGAGCAGTGGCTGACATCCTAAAAAGCAGTGGCAGATACCAAAATTCTTTTTATCAAAAGACAAGCCTAAGCCACTGATCAAAGTATCAAAGTACACAGGAAAACAAACTCTAAACCAGAAGAGAAGCTCCCTGGGCAAGAACTGCCCAAGAGCCAGGGCCTTCAGGAGGACAGTCTGGAACTGATACTGGCCACAGCATTATAAAAAACATCCCTGTAAAAAGGGATGCTTTCCCACTATAGTTTTAGTCCTCTTCTCTTGACTGTTACTTTCCTTAGACTTTCAGTAAATAGAAAAAACAAACAAACAAACAAACAAACAACAAAATAAAAGTATTTACTTCATGGAAAAAATTAATTTACATGTTTTTGATTGCAGACTAAGAAATCATTGTCAAGCAAACTCTACAGAGTTTACACATGGCATCCTAACAGCCAGCTTTTAAATTGCCTTACAGTTTGGTTTATTCAAGGTAACTCGTGGATAAAGAGTTCAAACATCCTGAGGACACCCACCGTGAGGCTCCCTCAGCCACTCACGGATGTTCCAATGTCGTGGAAGGCCTGTGTTTGCCCAGTAACTGGGTTCTCAGGTACCAATCTTTGGGAGGAAAAGAGAGCAGCTCCTTAGGCATACTTGCAACCTCCTGTTCTTGAACTGACCTAACAGCTAACCAATGCAATTAACATTGACGGGCTACTAAATTCTGTTTTTTCCCCTTAGAGTGAGGCTGCAGGACCACAGCTAGATTCTGACACACCCTCTGAATGTAGCTGCACTGCCATCATCTGTCCCTGAAACACAGGAATTGCCCCCAACCATTTACCTGCCCTTTGCACTGCTCCGGGCATGTTACACAGCACAGAGGAGGAAGAAAGATCTCAGCCACTGCAACCTCTTCTTCGGGCAAAAAAAGAATAAAGTATCCCTACATATATTCTCTGTGTTTGTACAGAAGGAAACTGCCCATTTTTAGTCAACAGCCTTATGGATAATATTTACAGAGACAAAAATACAGCCCACAGTCCAGCACAGGCCATTTTTCCATTCTGCAGTTTTTCTGACAAAGAAAAACACTGAAAACTTTAGATAAAAACAACTTCATTACATTTTAGAACAGCCTTAACTGACAAGTCTATCAAAACCAGCTCTCCTTTTGTCTCTAATGACGAAGTTTTAAACTGTTTTACAACCATGACCATTTACAAATACAAAGAGGAGAAAAATAAAAACACATGTGGAATGATAAACACTACAAGAAAAATACTTCACCCTTTTCTGTAGATCTGGCCCCAAACATAAAACAAGAGGGAAACAATGACAATTCCTAATAAAACTTTAATCTGGCAGTCATATTTGGTTTGGAAGTCAACCAGTTTCCCTATCCAATGGGTGCCCCAAACACAAACTCTCCATTGATATAATTATCCATCAGAGACATCAGAGTACGCTTTTAGCCAGCAGTGGAATGCTTTTTTAGTGTTAACTTTTAACACTGACATTTTCCTACACGATTTAAAAATTCAAACAAGTACACGATTTAAAAATTCAAACAAGTACAAAATCCAGTGGGATTTGCCATTCAAGAGAGGTTCCCCCTACTGCTGAGTGCTCCAGGTTTCACTCTGTACAATGCATTAACAGCCAAACTGAACTTGAGAGCACATCTGGTCCCCAGTTTTTGCTTCAAAGTCCAGGCCACACAATTGTATTAAAGATGCCTAGAACTCTTCAGGTTTGTATGTTTTCAGCAAGAATAAACTCCCTTTTAAAAGCGTTCTATGTGCCTACTAGAAATGGTAACCAAACCTGGCAAACCAATGAATAGGTATTAGAATATTCTAGTAAATTTTCAAATGTGTCTCAAGTGCATGTCTCCCATCATCCACCAGGTATGTGCAGAAAAAAAACTTGTGGCATTGTTTGTCTAAATAAATACATGGCGCTTGAAAACAGTAGGACTTCCTGAAGAAAGTTCCCTTAGCCTACTGCTCCAAGTGAAATTCCCAGGAAAGCAGCCAGCCCCTCAGGCAAAGATCATAGAGACCCTGTGCCTTTTGCTCCTGTACAAGGACATAAAGAGCAGAACCAGTCAGGTGCCCCATTGCCCAAAAGGTACAGGACAGAGGACCCTGGCAGGAAGGAGGGTGTCTTACAGGATCCACAGCATCACATCACCTTGTAGAATGAATATTACAGTTTAACAGGAGCCTCCAGCTGTGCAGCAAAGTGCAGTCTGCTTACATGTCTCCTTCTTCCCAGGATAAGGAGATGAAGAAGATGCAGCTGGCATTTGATCCAGCCAGCCAAGCCAGGACACGACGTGTGACAAACGTGAACCAACTGCTCCAAGAGCTGCCTGCTGTACTCCTGCGACAGAGCTCTGACAGCAGCTTCGGACCTGCATCCTTGCCAACTGCTCCATGTCCATCCACTGAAACTGCTGGGGGGAGAGAATACTTACAGCACCCAGAGCTGCTGTTTGCTGTCAAGAGAGACACGGGGGGAAATTTTCTCCATGATTTACCCTGGAAGTTGAACTGTTAGTATCCATGTAAAGCACCAGCCTTGTAGCGACAACAGCATAGGAAAGCAGACTACAGAACTCAGTAACCACAACAGAAAAGGACCAAGAACAAACAAACATCAAAACAAGGGACAGAGTCTTCTATCAATCCTGGGTCCATCCCCAGCCTACCAACACTGAAGATTTCGAGGTCCTACGCTGGTTGTTTTCCCCAGCATTTCACTCCCTGTGTCTAAACTCAAGATGTGACAACTATTAGCTCTGAAACAATTGCCCCAGGAGTTTGTATTACAAGCAAGGACAGACTTAATAGGACTGCTGACATGATACCCATCACCTCCACTTCATTGTGGCTGCAGAAATCACTGCTCATAAAGCAGTTCCAGACCCTTCCCAGCAGTCTATTAAAACCAGCATCGTCTTCTGTTTGACTGGATGGCAAACTGCTGCAAGCAATTCCTGAACCCTCACAGCTCAAGCATGAGCCAGACTGTGACCTTGTCAGCCATCCCAGTGTGGGCTGTTTGTAATATTGAGTCAGAACCTGTGGAAAATCAGCTGAGCTTGGCCTTTACTACTCCCTTCGCTTCAGAGTTAGCTACAACTCACAAGTCTGGCTTCAAATGTTACAGTTCCACATGTGGACAAGAAGGATAAAATATCAAACATTTACAGGAGTTATGCCCTGCCCTAAAGCACAAGTTTAAAAAAAGAAGATATGTACCACTTGTATAATTATACATTTACTGTTACTGTTTTTCTTTTATAAACAAATTTATCACAGAAAGGAAGAGACATTTTCAACATTCCATGCTCAGAAAAGCAGTAGCATGTTTTAAAATTACCAGCCCTCCTCCACAAAGCTGTGCACTGCTTGCTAACAGAGATTCACAATCTCACAACAGCATAAAACATCCATTTCTACTCCAAATGCTTCAGGAGGTACCTCCCTTCAAGCAAAACAAAATAAAACAGTGGTTCCAACATTTTCCTGAGTCTAAATGTATAAACATTCATTTTCATTCCATGAACATAAATCATATTATCATAGAACCATTTAGGTTGGAAAAGGCCTCTAAGATCAACTCCAAGCATTAACCATGTTCACCACTAAACTATGACCCCAAGTTCCACATCTACATGGCTTTGAAATCCCTCAAGGGATGGTGGCTCCACCACTGCCCTGAGCAGCATGTTCCAATGCCTGACCACCCTTTTGGTGAAGACTTTTTTCCTAATATCCAATCTAAACCTCCCCTGGCACAACTTGAGACTATCTCCTCTTGTCCTATCACATGTTACCTGGGAGAAGAGAACGATCCCCACTGTGTACAAACTCCTCTCTGTAATTTTAGAGAGTGATAACATCCCCCTGAGCCCTCTTTTCTCCAGGCTTAACACCCCCAGCTACCTCAGCTGCTCCTTATGAGATTTGGGCTCCAGATCCTGCACCAGCTCCACTGGAGAATTGCTCCAGACCCCAATATCTGTCTTGTCATGAGGGGCCTGTAGCAGGATGCTCTGCCTAAGTGTGGGTAAAACAGCTCAAATTTTACCCCATTTGCAAAAGTTATCAGTGATGGAAGGATAGAGAAGCAGGGGGTCATGCTGATTTTGGTGCAGAAGAATGCTGAGATCAGCCAGACTCAACAATCCCAAAGTTAAACATTCTGAGGATGTGAAAAAACAGTGCTTCTTGACAGAAACAGACACTGGTGAGGATGTGACAAAGCTCCTGATGAAGAAAGCAACAAGTGACAGCACTGGTAACTCACCTCAAGCTGCAGCTGAGCTGCAGGCTACCCAGGCAGCATAGCTCACCCAGAAGCACAAGGTGATCAAAGACAGTTTTGTTTTTGCTGTGGAGATGGTCTTTGCTCCAAGTTTGGACTAATTGCTCTACATCCTGAAGCCAGCAGAAGTATCAGGCTACCTGAATGTCGTGGTTCCCACTGGACTGTATTGTAGCTCTCATCATGTAAAAGTTTCTGTATCAGTGTTGGTGTTGGCACTGGCTTCAGGGTGGCTGCCTGCTGCAGCTTACATGCTTTTTAAAGCACCCCTCAAACATCCTTATCTCTAGCAGAAATGTTATGTTCTAATTAAGTAGAAAATAATTTTATCTTTAGATGAAATGTGATTCACTCTCCTAAATGCCTACCTCCTCATCTCTAAATAAAACTCATTTTAGTTAACAATTCAGTTTCATGTTTCAGCTGAAGCTCCTCTAGGACCTTCACCCTATGCACAATTCATAACCAACCCTACAAAATCAAGGGCAGAGCCATAACAAGCCTAAGGGGCAAAACAAGCTGCAATCAGACCCTCTGGCTTGTGCCCAGAGGAGGCTCAAAAAGCAATTCAGAGCCACAGGTCCCATTACTATATGCAGATGAGTTTAAGCACACAAAAATAATAGCAGAAACACACAAAGTTTCTCTCATCTTCTTTCTCCCTCTTTTTTAAAGTTGTCTGTCATATGCAAAAGACACATTCTAAATCTAACGTAATGTTTCGGGGATTTTTTACTCTATGCAAAAAAAGCATAGCCCAGAAGGACTGTGTTCACTAAAACATGATGAAAGATGACAACAACGACGAAGAATGTTATCCTATGCCATGGACATGCACTTTTACTTGCCCTTTAACAGCAACTCATTACATTGCCAGGCATCAGTACAGACCCCACCATCACAAAACATGGCTTTACCCAGGGAATGCTCTCTCATGAAGCAGGGGGTGGCCAGCCGCAGGGCACAGTGCCCATCTGTCCCCTCCCCGGCCCTGCCTTCAGCACCACCTCCTGCTCACTCATCAGGACACCAGGGCCCTCTGCACTGACCCACAATAAATTCACCTGAAGCACAACACAATTTATCTGTTCTCAAACAAACCAACCACTTATGATGAACCAATTCAACTGCGTGACGTTCCCTGATGTGAGGGTACAAACCAGGAGAAGTTCCAGCACTCAAACCTCGCACAGCAGTTTCCTCAATCCCATCTCGTCTGATGCAATGTAAAATAGGAATTGCAGCAGTTTTCACTCCAGTGTGGTTTGCCTACTTTTACGGAGGGGTTCAATCGCATTTAATTACTTAACTGCACTACAAAATGCAGACTTTTTAAAAATAAAATAGCCTGATTTGAACTCTCTAGATTGTATAGATTCCTATACGGCACACAAAACCATGTTTCTTATTTTTTGGAAAACAAACAAACAAAAATCCTTACAAACAAACAAAAAACCCCAAAACAAACCCCAAGTATTTCAATACAGGAAACATGCTTAAACAACATGTAATCATGGCCATTTTTAAACACACCTATACACCACTATAAGTGGAAAACAAAACATGAGGACACTTACAGAATTGTAGACTGAGGCTCAAAAAGGCTAATAAGGCTGCCAAGGCCAGCAAGAACAGAAAACGGTTTCGGAAAAGCATTATTATTCACTCTGCTTGCTCTTCATGGTTTCATCTTCAGATATCTGTGGTTCCTGCAAACAACAAAACATTGGCAAATATATATTTCAGATGTGGAAGCATCAGCTACTGCAAAGAAAATTTAAATATCCCTTTGACAGTGTCAAGTTATTCCTTAAAGGCAAGCACACAAGGCAATTCAAATTGGCAACAACAGAATGGATGAATTGCCTTCACCTTAATTTCACCCTAATAATCGGATTAACTGTATTTCCAGAAGAAAATTTTCAGGTAGATAAAAAGATTCCCATTTCCATAAAATTAAGCTTGCTCCTGCTAACACAGGGTTAATACTTACATCCACAATTCTTATTTAAGATAATAAGCAGAAAGAAAAGTTGTCAATACCACTACACAGTAAACAAAAAAGTTAATAAAACCTCAGAACTTGTTACTTGCTGCAAAAATACAAAAAAAAAAAAAAGCCCTCTCCTGAAAACATCCAAACACACTTTTCCTTGCAAAATGACATTCCGAAGAGTACGGAATTTGCTGAAGTGCCCTGTTTTCACAGATGTACGTTTTCCTGTGGAAAACTGCTCTATATAAGGGCTGAGGGGGGGTTGCTCTCCCCCCTACATGCCTTTTTTTCCTTTTTTAAACCAGCTGCTCTTATGTGCAAGAGATGCCTCTGCCTAGCACTGACAGCGTGTTGCAGGAAATTAGTCTTGAAAGAAATCTTCTGAGATTCCCAGATCCTTTGAACTGAGCTCTGTTTATGACAGAACATCCAAACATGTTGACAGAAAGTAACTTTTCCCCCCACCATCGTTTCTTTTTGCCCCAGCATTTATTTCCTCATAGAAAGAGGCCTCTCTTTATTTTTCCTGCTTTTGAGAATGACAGGTCTTACATACCCATGTAATTAATACATATTTGCTTACCAAAACTCTTCTGGACCCCAAAACCTAACCATCTTAGCAAGATTTTAATGTCTGAGTGCTGATAAAATCACAACCTCAAAATTCTCATTTTTTCTACGTCCCCCCTCACCCCCCCTCCCCCAATTAATTTTCTTACTAGTATTTGAAAAGGTCTCAGGAATCACTGAACTTATTTTATCTGCTGGCGTTGGTCTTGAAAAGAGTTGTGGAACGTATGAGGTGCCCCGAGGGGGCTTTAGCAGCACGAAGCCATGGCACCCACGAGCACAAGTGGTGATCACAGAAATGAAGGCAGTGGGGCTTGCAGTATGTGGAATCCATTATACCCATACATTTTGCAGGATTGAGGTCCTTCCATCTCATTTTATTTGGACAGCTACCTTTGCAGCTTTTGGAAACTGTGGAAAAATGGAAAGATCTGGAGATTCTGAGAAGGAAGAAACCAGTCATTACAGTATTTTTCCCAAATGCCAAGAGCACCATAAATGGCATGTGCAAGCAGTAATAAAAAATAAAGTAAAAAGAGAGGAAGAGAGAAAGTTGGAAGGAACAAATTTAACAGTTTCTCAATTTCAAAAAATCATAGCTCATCCAGGAACATCCTAGTGAAAGGCAGGCAGAAGCAAAACTGAACTACACCACTGCAACTCAACAAAGCTGTGAAGGATAGAAGGTAAAAGGATTAGTGTATGCCAAACACCAGGAGAGAATAAAGCAGTTCAACCAAACAGATGGGAGAACAGAAGGGGAACCACAGGAAAAAGCAAAAAATAGACTTAGCAGTGAGGAGAAGGTAAAATCTATTAAAAAGCTCTCAGAACAAGAGGTCTTGTGTGCAGTCTATACTCATTAATACTGTTGTTGCATAAAATAAAGCTGCCACAAAAAAGGAAAAATTACAAGACTGGAAAATAGGAGATCTTACACATCTCATATTAGAAAAATGTTTTAGTGAGTAAGCTTAATGAGCTTTAAGCCTTAATTGCAAGATCAGAAGTTTTAAAACACTGAGTGTGAAATGCATCATTCAAGACATTACAAACAAGGTGGAAAGATTTTTCTTTTAAATATACTTTGGCTTGCTAACAAATTAAAAGTTGCTGTGTTGCGACTTGTGAGGAATAGGAACAGCTCCTGCTGAGAAGCTGTAAATTAAAAGCCTGTCAATACAATTTGCCATCAGCTCCTCCTTGGCAAGAAGCTGCTGGGAATCAGGTGAAGGTATGTGAGACTGAGTCCTGAAGCCTCTGCCCCTCCAGGCTGGCACACGAGGTGCTCCCAGGGCACACAGCGCTTGGCCAGCACATGTTAAGTGAAGGCAGTACAGTAAGTATTGTAAGCACTCACTGAAGTGAGCATTTTTAAACCAAAAAAGATAAAACGAAGCCTGGAGGGGGGAGAAATAAAAGCAAACCAACCTTATCTTCCCACAAAACTATTCTTACATGCAGATGAAACAAATCAACAAACCACAGAACAAAACACATTTGGGGTGTTCAGGCCAGAGTACCACAGAGCAAGAGCACTGCAGAGCATCCACTGCTAACCTGGCATTCAGGCACCACTGCCGATCTGCATCTGCTTACCCAGGCCAGAGTGCAGGTCCTGCCCCAGGACACGGGCACACCTCCACACTGCGAGCTCCCAAAGGGCAATTCCATCCACAACTGACAGCACCACCTCGCTGGGCTGCAGGAATGAGCCTGGTTTGTACCCTCTGGGGTTTGGAGCCAAGAAGCACTTACTGCTTTTAAAGGGGAGTAAGCACCACGCTGAGGTGGAACTCAACGCCAGGAGCAGCAGCTTCTGACCTGTGCCCCAAATGCACTGGTTGATGCTCATCCCCGAGACAGGGAGGTTTAGATTGGATATTAGGAAAAATTTCTTCACAGAAAGGGCTGTCAAGCATTGGAACAGGCTGCCCAGGGCACTGGTGAAGGCACCATCCCTGGAGGGATTTAACAGACCTGTGGATGCGGTGCTCAGGGACACAGTTTGTGGTGGGTTTGGCAGTGTGGGGGGAATGGCTGGACTCGGCCTTTTCCAACCTAAACAATTCCACAATTCTGTTTCTATGAATGCAGTACTTGATAAAGATGATCTATAGAACTCCAAAAATCAGTCACACTAATTTTAAATGTGACACACTTTTGTTTAGAAATTCATAAGGATAGTCATTAGTAAAGCATCCTACATCAAAATGCAGGTAAGTAAAAGGCTACTTCTGAGTCACCTTTTGCAGCATACCTACCTACAGAATTTAGCATACCTACCTACATACCTACCCACAGAATGTAACTTTTCCTTTTAAACATGATCCAAAATCTCAACTCATCAAAACATGCCAGAATGACTCAGAGCATTTAGAGCACTCTCAGTTCTTACCTAATCTCACACAAGCGCTGGTGTAAGGTGTTATTGCATGCTCACACAAAGGTGAAAACAGCCTTACGGTTGAAGGCCAGGCCAGGGAGTCAGGAAAAATTAGTAACTACCTAGAAATGCTGGGAGAGAGGCAGCCAGCCCAGAGCCCAGGCGAGGCACGAAGCTGGAGCAGAGCAGCTGGTAGCACTAACCTACTTTCTGTTCAGCACTGCAGGGGCACTGCCAGCCAGGGCATCACACAGAACCTCCCCCCGGCAGCACCAGCTCCTCAGCACACCAGAGACAAGGCACTTCTTGCAGGGCTGACCGGCTAAACTGTTTCTTTTGTTTAAGTCAGCCCCTGAAAATAACTTTACATCAGTGCTTTCCAAGCACTTGTGAGATTAGATGTGACACTAAACCAGCACTGCCAAACTCCTGTGCCAATTGACTGATGCTGTTATATCCTCCAAATCACCAGCATCTATCCATAATACAAACCTATTCTCCAGCATGAAGCGTAAGCACAGAATTACACTGACTCACCATGACAGCTTAAATGAATCTACTTGATTAAAACAGCATGTCTCCATAAATAATCAATAGTACTCCTCAAAGTCTGCCTCAATAAAATTACTGTATTTATCTGATGTGCTGCATCAAAATGACATTGTCTACTGAAACACAAGTGAGCAAAAGCGGTCACAATGAAAAAAACAGGAGACAAATGGTGACTTTGCCCCAAATGGAAGGTAGTGCTCAGTCTGTACATAACTATGTGCCAGAGACAGAGAAAAGTATATTTTGGAGTAAGCTTATAGAGTGTAGGAGGAAGAACAAGAAGCCCACAGACAACATAAGGTTGATTTGGAGTAACATTCATAGATAGTTTTAGAAAAGGTCACAGAATAACACAGGGACCCACCCATTAGTCTGATATCTCTACACTGCATAAGAGATTTTAACTATCACTTCTTTTTGGTATATCTTTTGCTATTTATCTCCATCTGTAGGCTTATTTTCTGACAAAGCCTGTTCTGAAGGCATCTGAAAGGAAGGTGACAGTTCCTGATACAATTATAATGAAAAGTTCTGCCTTGACTTTCACTTTAACTCGTGATGCCCCACCAAGCACTCCCCAGCCATTGGGCAGCAGCCCACCAGGGACATTTTTCATCCACTCACAAGTCCAGCCCCCAGACAACTTCAGACAGTGAGTTCATAGCCTTGAATTGGCAGCTGGAGAAAATAGCTGCGTCAGCAAATGGCACAAGTCAAACCTTTTCTTTGGTACTTCAAGGGATTTGCTTTTTTTCCTGCAGGAATGCAAAATAGTGGCTGGGATTTTCTGGTCATGACCAAATCAACCAGTGCTATGAAGAGCCATGGCAAGCACCAGAACAGAGTGGAAATGGGAATACACAGCAGAACCAATCCTCTGGTCAGCATGACCTGCTTAGTTACTGATGCTTGTAATTGTCACGGTGAGGAAACCCTCACAAAACCCCTGCAGCCACTGGAGCAACAGCAATTTAAATTGGACATACGATCCCTGCAACACTGAGGGTGCATTTTGCACAGCACCACAAATTAAGACAGCATCTCTGATGCTGTTCAGCACAGTCCTCCACTTTCCCATTGGAAAAAAACAAGAAACATATANTATATATATATATATATATTTAATAGCATTTAAGAAAAATAGGTCACAACACTTGATGCTAATAAATGCTTTTCTAAAAAGAGTAAAACTGGCTCATCATTGGAAATATGAAATAAAACCTGCTCAGCAGTGTTACTCATGTTAGCCCACCCACCCATGAGTTAAGCTGGAAGTCAGTAACCACGGGACATGAAAAAGTCAACTGAAAATACAAATAGGTCTGCAGCCTCATGAAGCAAAAACAAAAAACCACACACACAAAAAAAACCCCAACACCTAAGTGAAGATAAAGCAAGCCATGATAAAAAAGGCAACATGGACCATTCCACAAGTAAGGCATGGAAACAGCAGGAAGCAGTGCCTGTCCAATAGAGCATGGCTACATGTTAATATGTAAAAACTAATAGTTCCTTATAAGATAANTGGCAAGCACCAGAACAGAGTGGAAATGGGAATACACAGCAGAACCAATCCTCTGGTCAGCATGACCTGCTTAGTTACTGATGCTTGTAATTGTCACGGTGAGGAAACCCTCACAAAACCCCTGCAGCCACTGGAGCAACAGCAATTTAAATTGGACATACGATCCCTGCAACACTGAGGGTGCATTTTGCACAGCACCACAAATTAAGACAGCATCTCTGATGCTGTTCAGCACAGTCCTCCACTTTCCCATTGGAAAAAAACAAGAAACATATATATATATATATATATATTTAATT
>VZTI01003805.1:1510515-1531665 GCA_013397865.1 Struthidea cinerea | reverse complement strand
AGACGGGACGGGACGGGACGGGCGGGTCCCACGGGCGGCGTGGGACGGGGCGCCCGCTGCCGGCCGCCCCATACGCGGCCCGCCCTCCGAGGAGCCGGGAAGTGTCAGCCCTCTGAATCCGCCTTCTTTCACAGCCACAGCTGCGGAGAGCAGCGAGAGGCTCCGGGGCCAGCAGCAGACACCCAGCCCGAGTTCCCCACGCCCCAGCCCTGTTTTTCAACTTCCCGCTGCTTTCAGCTTGCATCGTTGGAGTGGATGGCCGTGAGTTCCCCGGAGGCGCGGCACGACCATCTCCCGCAGCTGGGTGAGGTGGTTACTGCCGCTGACTCCGCTGGCACGTTCTTCTCATACTTGAGTCACCGAGAGTACGGCTTGAAGCTGGCACGGCCCTTCGGAAGAAATGCCACAAATTTCAATACAAAGATAAAACAAGCACATTTTCTTGTCAGCTGATAAAAGTGAATTCATTCCATAACTTGCGCTGTGCTCACCAGGATTTGCTCCAAACAAAGCAGCTCCCAGCTAACCAGCCTGTGCCCTCACAGGAGCCAATTCTGCTTCACCAGCAGGAGTGTTTGTTCAACCCTACAAGCTGATCACCTTTGAAATACACCAGTTTTTCATGTATCCCTAAACCAGACTCAAATCAATTCTGCAGATTTGGGGAATGCCCTAATTCCCTTTACACACCTACTCTGCTATGTGGATGCAGAGCCTTTGTGAATGCTGGGTGATGAAAAGCAATGCACTAAGTATTTGGCACCAGTGTCTATAGCAAGTGGCTGTCGGGGTTTCTGTTGCAGTCAGGAGGCACCTCAAAGAATGTCTGTGGTTCTCATACTCCCGTGGTTCCACTTGCAGCCCTGGATAATTCTGCCAGCTTCCAACTGTGCTGTTGCACTGCTCTGCCAGACCAGCAGACACACTTATCTCTGTGGCCTCTACCCTTGGGTCACGGTGACTGATGGTCACAGCCCTGCCAACAGCAGCATGGAGCCAAATTGTCTTCCTTTGATGTTGCACATCCACAGAGTCAACACACCCTGGAAAAAGATTGGGCATGGTTTCCTGGCTAAACTCATACTTTTGCATGACTGGTATGATTTCACGCGGAAATGTACTGAGGTTCTCCAACTTTCTGTTTGGGATAAGAAGTAGGAATTAATCTAGTTTTAACCAACAGACTGCAGAGCAGTGTGGGAAGGGGTTGTCCAGCTGCAGATCAGAAGAATGGAGCCTCTACCCACTGCTGCTCTCCAAAAGCCTTCCCCAGAGCTGCTCAGCAGCCTGCAAGCGACTGCTGCACATCAAACGCAGGCGCAGCTGTTCTTCCCTGCTACCAGCATCACATCAGATTAGAGCTAATTGATCATAATGATTTTCTTATTTTGTATAAAACCAGTGCCAACCATCTGAAAAATAATGGCTTTGCAGAAGAGCAGACAACAAACTATGAGCCCCTGGATGTGGACAGTGAGTTCTGACTGCAGTTCACCAGATCGCTTTAGGGCATGTTAGGATTGCAAAATGCCCAACAACTGCACAAAGAAATCTGGCCTTCCCCTACCCAGAAAGCAGGAGACATACTTTACAGAACAATCATCTCCATACGGGAACAGTTATTTGCCATGATGGCAAATGCCTGCCAGGGCAGTCACATTTCCACGTCCCTCCAGAACAAAGTGCAGTTGGAAAAGGATTTAGGATTCAGAAACTGTCAATCTGTTCTCCATGGAATAAAAGGATTTAATTTTCATTACAGGATGTTTTTTGCTTTGGAGAATAAAATATGCTTGCTTATGCACACAAAAGAAATCAAGTTCCTCAGAGATAGTCATTATGATATTTATAAAACAAATTACTGTCTACTCTAAAGTTGTTAATATCCTGAAAATTTCTCTGCAGAAACCACATACACTTGGATTTTAAAGATGAAATTAGAGGAGACAAACTGAATACTCACAGGACAGAGCAATTGCAGCTCATGTCCTTGGGGCAGACTCTGAGTTACGCACAGCCCCACCATATCACCTCACCTGATATTCTGGTCAACTGTATCTGCTTTCTGCTGTACATACCATTATGCATCAAATGATAGTGCAAGTAACATTTCATAGCATCAAGATTTGCTCTTCTGTCCTTCCAGTAGAGTGAATCAGCTATGAACTGACAAAGGTTTTGTTGCATTAACCAGACAGTAGCCATGAGCATGTCTGGATGTTAGAAGTGCATGTTCATTCACTACCATCAACCAGCCATGGCTGAGACAATCCACTGTTATGTATGGTCAAAACACTGCAGTCTTCCTCTGGCTGACCTCAATCCCAAGAGGAAAACTGACAACCTGCGTTAGAGATGATAGGTCATGGTGAAATGCAGCCCCACCAGCCTGCGAGAACAGATCTAAACTAATGGTTTACTTAGATTTTCAAGCTCATGGTCATAATGTTGTTGTTATTGTTGTTTTGGAAATTACGTCTATTCCAACAGTTAGGTGGAGGTTTTTTTCTCCTCCTCCTTCGTTTCTAGTCACTAAGTCATAGCAGCTCCACATGCTTCTGTTTGCCAGCTTTTGAACTGGAGATCATTGGGAGAAGCAAGGGGTTAGTTCATAGCTGTCCTGCAGACAAATTCTAACACACAGTACACAATCAGTTTGATTTCACAGCATATAATAATTCCATTTTCTATTCAATCCAACAGCAAATACTTCTGCAAGAAATGGGAATCAGGGAGTAAGTTCAAAGATTTTACCCAAAATACCAGCTAGATCCCAGCTACTGCTTGAGAGATAAGTTCACAGTCAGTTTTGTGCATAAAGAAAGGTTTGGGGCGCTTCTAACCTATTGTACCCTTTAACTGTGTGAGAGTATTTTATATGAAGTGATATTTGTATGTGCTTGTTTCAATTCTAGGGTTATTTCTTCACTAACAGTTTCAGACCCTTTAAGTCTGTGGGTGGGGGTTTTTTCTTCTTTTAGGAACAGAGGAGTTTCAGTGGTCTGAAGCATTCTTTCAGTTCCATTGTATGACTTGGGCTGGATTTCTCAGCTACACGCCTGGATGCTTCAGAGAGTCCTCACTCTCCATCTAGTAAAAGGTGACATTCTTAGCAAGCCCTATTTTCATTTTACTAAATACTGGCTGAGATGCTTTGTGTTTCAGTCCTACTGCTTTTAAGTATGTTACAGAAACTGACAGTTCTGGAAGGAAACCCCTTTGAAAACAGTTATTTATGCCTCTTTTTGCCACCACCACATACCTGAAGTCTGATCTCACCTCTTTCAGCTGTTTTGTGCGTGTTCTTGTGTCATTCCAAGTGTCATGTGGTGTATCTGCCCAATGCCTGACAAAGTTCCCCATTTTTATAGCTCTGAGTGCCTTGGTGACGCATGTATATTTCAGAACTATATTTCTATAACTTCCTGGGATGAAAATATCGTTACCCATTAAATTACCAGACTCTAAGTCTCATTGGATCTTTTGGAATCTTCTAATAATGTTGTAACCACCTGTCTGGATATGGTGCCACAGCCACTCACAGAGATTTCTGTAACTCTTCTGTTGCATTAAAGCAGCTTCTGTTTTCCTCAGAGGCTGTCTGTTATCTTATTCATCAGCATTTCTACATATATGGCTTCACAGCATTTAAATTATCTCTGCAGGGAGTCATTCAATCCAACCCTCAAAGATGCTATTTTGCAGAGTATCATGATCATGTTAAATGCTATGTTTTCATCTCTTGCTATCAGGCTTAACTTCCTGATGATACCATCACACTCAGCCTCATCAGTTTCAGCAGTAATCAAGCAATCAGTAATTAAAGTACATAGTAGGAATATTACCACGTATATCGTTATTTTCCTCTACTCTTTCACGGGTTGATTAAATCCCAAATAATAATTACAAATTCTACATTGTTTCTAGGTGAAGAAGGATACAGAAGAATATGCCTTATCTGGCTGTACATGCCAATATTGCCCTTTCTTCTGGATAACATCATAGAAAACCCCATTTATTTTTCAGAGTGAACAGAAGAGTGCTGTTTGCTCATGACTCTGTGTCCTGGAGGATATAATACCCCTTCATTTGGAAAATCACTGATTTATTTGCAGGACTTAAAAAATAAATTAGGACCTCTGAACAAATATAACTTGTACAGTTAGTTTGGCCCATTACTTCCTCCTCCTTTTTTTTCCCACATCCCACTGCCATGAAGCTGGATGCAGACCAACCAGTGGATTAAAATACAGGCCTCTGATCCCAGCAGGTCCATGTTTTATTCCAGCGGGAGCCACAGGAGTATTGTGAGTGCATGGCAGAATGAGGAAGACCAGTGCAGTCACTAACAGCAATGCAGTCAGCCACCTACAAAGGCAGCTTAGCACTCGTGGGACAGCAACCCCCACATGGCAATGCTGCCCATCACATTCCAGTTGTGCTTCTTCTAAATGTGCAGAGTGACATATTTTGAAGAGCAGAGCTTGTTGTCGCTTCTTCATGGAGAAATTGCTGCAAGCAGCAGAAACCACAAACTTGATTTGGGGCTGAAGCTTTTGAAAGAGGAAGTGTGTGTGGGACCACACTCAGGGAGGAAAGTGTGCACTAGAAATAGGCTTTATAGGTACACTAAGAAAAGACTCGTATCGTGCATTTCTTCTTGGTTTTTCTTTGTTCTGTTTTAATTTTTTGTTCTTCCGTGAGTCCGTTTTACTCAGAGTTTGAATTAGAAAGCGGGAGACGTGAAGTTCTCTTCGGACTTAAGTTTATTATTTCTTATCTATAACACAGCTGCACAGAGACTGCTTTCTAAGTTAACAAGGTAGAAAAATGGCAGAATATGGCCCCTGAGTTCTACTTTCAAGGTCTTTTATACTCTAATCTACCCAATTACAGATTGTAACGTAACATGTTTTTACTTAAAATCCAATGGATAAAGGGATTTGAAAGTGGTGTGTTCTTTTGAGGATCGTTACTTGTTAGAGTAAAAAGAATTAAATTCCCAGAATTCAGGGTTCCAACAATTTCTGATTTCTCCCCAGCAGAAAACCAAATGCCATTTCCCACTTTGCAGAGGTTCTTCAGTAATCTTCATAGCCCAATGTCTCCAGCATGGACTTGCTAGCATGAGACACTGTAGGGGAACCATAGCTCTCATTTTGCTCAGCGTCTCTGGAGAGAAAGCTTAAGTGGCTTCTTTATTTTGGCATAACGCCTTATGACACATCATACTTCACTCCTGATCAAAGGGCTCCTGTTCATAACTGGCACTTCAAAGCAGTTTTAAATGAGATCCTACACTCATTTAAGAGCATAAACAAGTGACTCAAACTCTAGCTTTTGCGACCATCTAGGATCTCTTTTAATGAATATCTGTTGCATTGATAATCAGTAATTGTACTCACAGATTTTTATCCAGGTGTTATTCTGAATGCTTATCTAGGTTAGAACAGCACATATAATGAGGTGTGACAGGCAACTTCTGGAACAGCCTTAGGCCAAAATTGAATGTTAAGGAACTTTCCTCTTAGAAACACTGCTTTGCCTCTCCAAATAGTAGAGCTATGGGATGGAAACCAACTTGGAGAGAGCACCCACCTTTGCCTCTCTGACAGGTGCACTATTTGGCCAACTTATTGTTTCACCCATTTAAAGCTCCATTTAGTAATTTTCCACTAGAATTAGCTTCTGAAAAGAAACTCCACAAAGAGTTCAGCATAGTCCTCCGAAACACAGGTCTCACGTTGTCTGAATAGGTATCATTGCTTTTATTTGCATTTCAAACAATGCAGATGAAAGTACAAATGCCCAAAAAGGCGGCAGGTGCATAGAAAAAGCCTCAAAAACAACCCTTAAAATAACTGCATACATACACAGCTACTCTCCAGTGTCATTTATGATCCCAAACAGCTCCTTCTGTCTCCCTGGAATAAGGCAAGCCATTCTTCCAGCACTTAATTGGTTCTAGGGGTAACCAAGTCCAGCTGCTCTGTCTTGCAAAGGAGCACAGCTGCCTTCTCTCTGTCCAGAGAAGCTGAGGAGAGAGGGAAAAATGGAAAGTACCCATCACTTCAAGAGCTCCATTCCCAGGGTCTCACAAACCTGACTAGAATCCAGATCAGAATTTTAAACAGATCCTTTAGGAGCAGCAATCAGCTTCCTAGGCAACCAGGGTGGCCGCATTGCTGGCTGCTAACGTGGAGATAGGAGGAAGGGGAGGGGGTGTGAAAAAAAAAATTTTATATATACATATACATACATATATATATATAAAAAAGATTGCCCTTATACGCTTACAGGAGGGTTTCCTAGTTCATAAATATTCTTGCTGCAAGCTGTGATTTTAGTTAAATTCAGACTCAACTTGCCAAAGACGTAGGCAGTAGAGTTATTCAGAGTGACAGCTCTTAGCCCTTCTGTTGCCGGGCGAGTTGGGACCAGATGGTGAGATGCCAGCAAACCTGGCTTTAGTGTCTGAATGCTTCCTGGCTTCTGAGGAATTCCCAGGTAGCTTGGTGGGGAAGATTTCTGACCCTTCTGGCTGTACAGAACTAAAGAGTTGTCCATAAAGTTAGGAAAATTTTAAGCACATGATATTACTTCCCTGTTGTATTTAGTTCTCCAGGAAACTGCTAACTTAAAAAGTATAACTAGGGAAACCTACCTGGAAAAATAGCCTTCAGCACTGACAACATCACTTCCAGCTTCCCTATTGCCCCGTTCTCTGATACACATCAAACCAGCTAATGAGGGACCCCAGCCAGACAGGAAAAGTGGTGGCTGTTTCCTCTTGAGTCATTGTCCTTCCATTGAAATCAATATCTAGGGCACTTTTATGTCCCACACTGCTGTCCAAAATGTGAATTTAGGAAAAGCCTTGGAATACTTCACGGACACACATGCACAGAAGCTGGTGTTGACACACAGATATTTTTCATACTGTATTCTTTGTCACCAGAGAGGCAAAGAAGTCATATGGAACAGGAATGTCAGTCTCCTTAGGCTGTGGGCACTAACATCAAAGTGCATCAAAGCCAGCAGGTACAGCTCCACTTGGCATACAGACCTGATGTTCCATCAGGAAACAATGTGTACATGGACACAGATAACATGGGTGGGTGTAGAATACATTCAAATAAGAATATTAAGTTATTGCTACCTGGAATATGAATAACACTGAATAATTTGGGTATGTGAGTATCCTAGCATCCTGTTTCTGTGCACAAATCCATTGGCTGAGAATGCAAGACACATATAGTCTGGAGCCATGTCCTATTTTAAGTAGAGATAAATAGCACTGCAAGATCCACCCTCCCGAAATTTTAATTCTTCCTGCTTATAGTCAACACTGACTGGCATATTGTGAATCAGCAGAAGACTTCTACACACGTACCTGCACATCCTGCTGTATCAGATGAACTGCCAGTATAAACACATGTAATTGCTCCAAGGCAGGATAGTGACATACTAAGCAGTTATAAAGCCAGACACTTCAATATCATTTATTTCTAGCTACTTTGATACTTTGTGTCAGAATACCCCTCACTTTTAGGGTTCAGTTCTTCTGCATTAACATACAGAAGGCACTACTCCAGTGCGTAGGAACAAATAAGGAAGTGTGTAGAATGTAGACAGTGAATGAGTTGTGGAGTGTTTTCTCAGTGTGTCAGAGGAAAAACAGTCACTGTGGCTAAGCCAGGTTTCTCTGTTTTACACCCACGTATGGTGAGGATTTCAAGAATTAATTTCCTCCTCGCTACTTTAAGGCTTGTCAAAGGAACAAATCTAGTAGCCTTAAGAGTAGCTCCAGTCTTAGGAGAACTTGCTTTCAGACAAGGAAGTGAAAAAGCCATATTTTAATACTTGATTCAGCCTGGAGGAACCCACTGTGAACACCAGTTATAAGCAGTATTCCCAGAATATCTAAAAACCTGCAATTGTAGCACTGCCTGATTCCTTTCAGCTTCTCCTGTTCTTAGAGATCTTTGCTGAGCACATTCTGTGCAGAAAAGAAAATCTCCCATTCTACTATACCTGTGGACCCCTTAGGCAGTTAATTCCTAAATGTTCTCGTGCCTTTGGATGGGGGCACCTGGTGAGTCTGGGCAGCATCGTTAGGGCCCGTTAGCACCCTTAGGGGCACAGCACTTATTCCCTCTCCGTATGAACGACATTTGTTGTTTACAGCCATTCACAGAGGCACCTTCCTCAGTGAATTGTGTGGGGTATTAATCGGTTCTTTTAATATTCTACAAAGAGCACCAGTGGCTCTCAACAATCAGCTCTTACAAGATTTCCACTATCAGTTCAGATACGTGTGAAGCATGGCAAACACAAACAAGAGAGGCAAGGGCCAGGATGCTGAGCTGGGATGTGATGCTGGGTCAGGGAATGACACTTTCCCACAGCTGAAGGTCCAGCATGTGCAATGTGATGGCAGCAACTTTTACTTCAGTGGGTCTGATGATGGCTGGACTAAAACTGTAACTTTTAGAGTGCTCTGTAAAATTACAGATGCTAAAAAGGCTACTAGGAGATTGCCCTTTATTGCATATGTCGTGAGGGGAAATGTAATTTTTATATTTTTAGTATGTTAAAGACAGCATAATTTTTTTAGGTTAAATGAACAAATATCAGGCCAAGTGATGGTCCTAGAGGTCACGTCTGTCTTGCTGAATGCAGACTATCAGCATTCAGCATTAATGAAGAGTGCCTGCCAGTATAAATCATTTGTCATTGTCACTCTGAGGACTCACTTTTTTTTTCCCCTTTTCAGAAAAACTGTGATGCCTTTGTCTTGTTAGTTTTTGCATACAGCTAACTAGCATGTTTCAAGGGCAGGACAAGATCAAGCAAAGATGGGAGGGTATTGAGTCAGGAATGTGAGAGAGACAAATAATGTTGTGCACTGTGTGATGATAAAAAGAGACCATTTGATCACAGTCACTGCAGAGAATAGCTAAATAACACAAGTCCTGTGGATGAGCTTCAGATTGCCCCCAATGAAAAGAATTAGCCAAGCAACGGCCGGAACGTTCATTAGCTCAACTACATGTCTGAAAACAAACATATCCATATGCATGGAGCTGTCAGGAAGGATTAATCCCACAATCCCAAGTGCAGAGTGACCCAGCTGCAGCAGACTGAAGAGCTTCATTTTCAGCTATTGGACAGACAGGGAGCATTTTACTGCTGCTACCCAGAAAAAGCTGCAGGTCCCCTCAAAAATGAATTAGGGAACCCAGCTGAGGGATCACAGGTCCTGTCCAAGGTCAAGACCTGAGGGATCCACCAAAATACTTCCTTATGTGTAGCGTGGTAAGGAGTACATGCCAGGGGCCTTACCAACCAGACAGACAGGCAGGGCATGAATACTCTCAGTCTGACACTTACACAAAGGTCTGCAGACTACTCCCGGTATGCAACCTCCTCTCCATGTCTGTGCTGCGGGAGAACTGGGGATTGGATGTGTATCCCAACCCCAAACATCTGTATACATTGTGAGCTGCAGCCCAAGCGTGGAGAAAATAGAGCAACTTGCCTCTCTCTCGCGGACTGTCATTAAAGTGAGCTCTGGCTGCTCTTGCAGCTGCAGGAAACCGGGGGCTTGTTTTCCTGACAGCCTTCAAGTGAAGAGAGTTTTCTATTTTGAGAATTTCATTCCCCTTCCCCACTGCCAGTAGTTTGATATTTCTTTTCAGAAGCTTGAAAGTAATATTATCCACTGAAATTTGTCTATTTTTTTGCCTCAAAACTGAAGTTCTAAAATTGAATTTGAAGTTGAAACAACATTTAAGTGATTTTTTCCCCTGTATGCATGCAATGGCAGTCTCAGTAGATTCTGAGAGTTTTTCAAGTAGTCTATATTGGTTATGCTTATTTTGCAGGCTGATTTCAGACACACAAAAAGAGCTCTGCCATTCCCCTCAGAGTGACCTCAGTGGGGTTATTTCAGGTTTACATCAGCATGACTAAGAGGAGGAGAATTAGCCCTTTTAAAAAGCCACATAGCAATGCAAGCCTCTTGCCCACAGTCAAGTGCAAGTTCTGAATGGAGAAAGCATTCTTACATCTAATACGTATTTGAGTTCTACTGAGCTCTGCTAACATTAGGTACATGTTTAAAGACTTTTTTCAAAAAATCCTTTAAATGGGCTCAGATACAAAGCAAGCTGCCTCTTACATTCTGCGTTCGGCTACACTGATGTCAGATTTGCTCCACCTCCCTGCATGAGAAGTAAAACCAAGCCAGGTGGGAATTACGGAGATGACCTGAGGTGTCTCAAAGAAACAATCAAAACTTGACACACCAACTATGCCAGGTAACTCCAGTAAATCCTTTTAATACTTTATGGCCCTTTAGAGGGACCACGTGCAGCTGGGAAAAAGGACAACTAAAACCAGACCTGCACAGGGTGTGGTACGAAACTTTAGTATCTCTTTTTCTGGCTGCCTGTATTTAAAGCAGTAAAACCACTGTATAGGTCTCAGTTGGGTTTATGTGCTAAACATTCTCTCAGTAAAATGAGATTGGCACGGTTTGTATGTCAGTTTTTTTATTTGATATCTTGCACACCAGGAGCAAATACTGGTTTCTTAGCAGACTATAAAACAATCAGTGTTTATCTAAGGTTACTCTCTAATGTTTAGAGGCCCCTATTTACAGTGCATTGTAAGTATGTTTTCTTTTGGATTTTTCTACTCTGGCAGATTAGAAACCCCCGTCAGAGCTGAAAATATTTAACTATAGACTTTTCGTAAACCTTCTGATGTGGTTTAACCTTTCCCAGCTGAAACCAGGACATCTTCAAACTTTTACACAGAATAAATTGTTAATTAAATGTAGCAGCCTTCAGCATATTAACAGCTTCCTCACTGAAATTGGTAAGTAAGCAGTAGAATTGGTAAAAGACATTATTTCCCAAAAGTCTAGCACTAGCAGTCTTGAGTGTATTGTTTTCCCTCTGAAATGTGCATAATTACTCACACTTATGACAAATGTGCAGTTCATAGTCCAGTCAGTATAGGGTTCGCTAGACTTTAGGTCCTTGTGATACTGGATCTCATAATTCAGTCCTTTAAGATCTAATTCATCCCAGCACTTGTCACAGCAGGCAAAACTGAGTTATGGTCTGTTTTGTCCTCAGCCAATAGATGGGTGGGGTATTAAACCACATGGAGAAGAGAAAGCCAATTTACCACCCTGGATGCTTAAACAAATAAGCGTATTAAAAGAGACAGTGATTTTGTGTGACTTTCCTACTGCTGCTAAATAAAAAAAATGACAGTTTTCGTCTCCGGTTTTAAAGCTAAATATTCCAGTTCTGAACAAAGGAGGTGGGTAAACAAGTGGCTTTGAGGACAGGAAGAAAGCATTGCTATTCTTTGCAATGAATGCCCTAAAGCGTGAAAGCGGAGCACTCTCATTGTATCCGTGATACTGCTGTCTCCCTAAGGCACAAAGGGATGGCACAGGGGCTCATACAACTTCGACTGCAGCAAAGTAGCGGGGATCCCAGTGGAGTTCCCACGGAGCTTTCGTCAGAAATGGAGACTCACGGTGTGTTTAATCTCAGCCCCTAAAGACTTTGCTGTGTGTCAGACGGCAGCGGTGCACAAAGATTGGAACAGCAGACTGGCAAACTGGGTCTAAAGTTGCACAGTTTAGCGTAAACCAGCACACACACACACGCACATCGTGGCCCCCCAAATACAAAAAAAACCCCAGACTTAGGAGGAATTGAGGAAAGATCACACTTCAACCCTCCAAATACAGTGTCTGAATTAAAATGCCTCTGCCTTTACTCAGCAAAACATTGTTGTTACAGGACAAACTCCAGCTGGAGTTCCAGCCCGTTTGCCACATGCGATTACGTCCAGTTCTCGCCCTCAAAGTCAACAGAACATAGGCACGAAGGCACTCATTAGTGAGCTCCCTGGCAAAACACAGATGAAACTTCACACAGGAGTCGTATATTAAGGAATTTCGTGCCTGGAGAGAAAGAGACTTTCATTGTCTGACTGCTCTAAAAATCTGAACATGCTCAGGTCAGACAGATCTGCCCACAAGGTTACTGTTTTGTAAGATCCTCTGAAACAGCTGTTCTACAAATTTTCTCTCTAAAAAGGCAGTGTAAAAAAAGGCTTCCTTTACTATCTCAGCCTCGCCTCCAATGATTTAATTTTCTCTTGGTATATTTTGCTCTTCTGATACAGGTTACAGCTGAGGCATTGTTATGTTAACCCAGAATTTCACAGGGTCACCAAACTCCTCCTGTCTACATCATCTGGCAGAATTTTACCCTCAGGTAATTTGTGAATGGATGCAGAGCAGAAATATTGCTTAACATCAAGTATGGATTAGTTTGACTGCTTCCTGAAGTTGAAGAGTGTTATAAGAAAAGAGTTTAATTCAGCCTTTATTCCTGTACATTTTAAACATCTTTAAGCACATTACCCAAGCTGGTGTCATACACGCTTTAACTTGAAGGCTTTTCAAGTACAACTGATGGCAAACCTGTTTCAGCTCTATAATTGCTTTCTCTTCTTTGTCAAAACCAGTGACAGAACACAAGTCCCAGAGCCAATAATATTGATATTAAAATGTGCTGTTAAAAAGATTTTTTTTAGGCTAGTGATTCTTGTTACTCTGGCAAGGGATTATTTCAGCATCAGCCAGTTATTCTAGCTGTGAGAATAAATCTCAAAAGTTATCTAAGTGTCCAGAGTGGACACAATGCACTCTGCTTTCAGTTTTGCCTCTTGTATTTTATCTTTTCATTTTTCTTCACAAGACAGTGGTAAAGAGGATCATTTAGTACGGCCAATAACAAAAATATTTTGTTTTCAGCCCATTGCTGTATTTTGTTTTAATGGCCTTTTCAATCGTCTCCAGCTGAATTGTATGGAAATATTTTTAATTTTACATATTTTTCTTGAAAAAAAACCACTTTATTATGTGGAATATGAGAAATCATTATTGGAAAGACTTCTTCAGTCTAAAGACTTCAGTTTTAGACAATGTTTTCTATTCCCAACATAAACTGCATAACCTGAATGGTGTTCCCAAAACTTTGTACTCAAACTAAGCTCCACTGGGAAACTGCTAGTAACCAGTACGTTTTGAGGATTGTGTCTGTCTTGCCACTGGTGATCTCACTACAAATGTGAACAAGACACACAAATCTCTGTCAGGTCTGCTGGTTTCTGGCGTGTCGAGAGAGAAATCATCAATAGTAACTATTGATGCAAAATATACCCAGCAGTCAGCCACTACTGGTGTGTCCCTCAGGGACCAGTGCTGGGATCAGCGCTGTCTAATGTCTTCATTAATGATTTGGATTATGGGACAGAGTGCACTCGTGCCAGGTTTGCAGATAACACAGCATTGGGAGGAGCTGTCAACATGCTGGATGGCAGGGCAGCCCATCAGAGGGACCTGAACAGCCTGGGGAAATGGGCTGACAGGAACCAGGGGAGTTAAACAACAAAAGCAAATACAGATTCCCGCATCTGGGATGGAATGACCCCTTACAACCCAGACAGGCTGGAGCCAACTCTCTGGGAAGCAGCTCTGCAGAAAAAAATCTGAAGGTCCAGGTGGACAAGTTCACATCAATCAGCAGGGTGTCCTTGGATCAAAGGAGCCTAGGAGGCTTTAGCCTGGGCTGTATTCTTGTGGCCACCAGTTGAAAGAAGTGATCATTGCCTCTGTTTGGCACTTGTGAGACCTCTCTGGGATATAGCATCCAGTCTCTCCAGTACAGGGCAGATATTCACATTCTGGAGTTCTGTGAATGGCCACCAAGATGGTTTAGGGGGCTGGAGAACATGATGGAAGAGGAGAGGCAGAGAGAAGTGGGCCTGTTGAGGCTGGAAGAGAAAACATTTGCAGGATGTCCTTACTGCAGCCTGTGCTTCCCTGATCAGGGGGTACAGGGGAGACAGAGTCAGATTCTTCTTGGAACGGCACAGCAGTAGGATAAAAGGCAACAGGCACAAGGAGGAACATAGGAAAGCAATTAGATAGAAAGAAAATTTTCTTACCATGAAAGTACTGAAATGCCCAGGCAGCTGTGGAATGTCCCTCCCTCTTTGCAGATGTTTAAGGCTCACCTGGACAGATGCCACCACAACCTGATCTCATTAGACTTGCTGTGAGCGGGGAGTTGGCCTAGGTGACCTTTGGAGGTCACAGCAAACCCGAATTATTCTATGACACTATGATTTTTAGATACATGAAGGAAAGCTACAGGGAGCTGTTGACAGTTAACCTGCATATGGCTGGAAAATAACAGCAAGATAAACAATCTAATCAACCATGAGCCTGTTGGCCTACCTTTAAGAGGTTTTAAGATTTTAAGATACATTTAAAAGGTAAGAAATACGGAAGATGAAGTGATGAATGGACAACAGGATAATATCCTGTATCAGATTACCAGTAGCACACCCTTGAGATCTTTCTAGTATTTTCTTTGACAAGAAATTCCAGGTAGTTTGGAACTGCTGTGATTAAATAGCACTTTAAGTTTTTCAGGCTGAGGAAAACATTTAGTGTAATAAGTATAAAGCAGCAAGGGATCTGATTAAACCAAGGAACTGATAATTTGTGCCAAAATGAGAAGGCTGAAAATTGGTTCCTAGATGGTCTTTTCAAGGTCTGAAATTGGGACTACATCTCTTTAATATTTAATTTTGCCATTATCATTAAAAAGATGCAGAAGGTGATATTTGTCAATGTCAAAGGTGGGACATGTTATCAGCATCAGAGAAGACTGAAATATCCTACAGAATGAAATGAAAAATCTTTGGGATGACAGCATAGGAACTGGATGATATGTAACTGCACGGCACGCAGAGCCATGTATTTAAGGAATTGCAGCCAGCTGGAAATGACTAAGGAACAAGATGTGGACACGCTGGCAAATCACTCACACTCTGTCTGCTGTACAACACAACAAAAGGCTGTCATTTTTACTGACTTTTTTGATGCTTCTAGATATCCTACCAGAGAGCAACCCTGAATATTGTACGGTTTTCCAGAACAAACTTTTAATTTTTTAGAAATCTTTGGGTTTCCCATGCAGCAAAAAGCAAAAGAAAAGTAAGTATGTGTGTGCACAGAGGAAGAGATGGAAAAAGAGTAGACAGGGGAAATATTGAAGCACAAATAAAATTTTTAGGGTTGGGATTTTCTGTTTGAATAAACAGCCGCTAATTCCAGACACGTGTCCAAAGACTGCTTTTGAAAGCTTTTGGCAACATGAGTTCCACTAAGGAAGGTACTACTCCAGTTAATGCTTTTGGAGGTATAGCAGGTGATGTCTTGCCAGCTTTTCTTTTGGCAGTGTCATTTCCGTGCTAGACCTATCACAAAGATTCTGCATGCTTGAAGTATTCAGAAAATGTTGTTGTTAGGCTGTGAAAGTCACAAGTAACAATTTTCTTATATTGAATCATATTAATAAGTTCTCTTATTCTGCTCTGATAGCTTCATATTTTATTATTATATACATTATTAACTATGCTAGCAGCAGGACATAACAAATGCAAAATACTTGTTCAGGAACACTACTGTTTCCAGCAGGGAATAATTAAGAATGCATGTCAATAACATTTAGGATTCTAATGAATAAAAGATAACTCATGCAGGCAACTCAGAGACCTGCATAATTTTCTCCAAGGAGGTTAAAATGCATGATGAGTGCCTAATTCATAGGTAAGCATTTTTGGGTCATGTATTTCAATAGCAGACAGGATAAGATCAAGGTTCAGGTAATATACAGGTTTGAAATTTCATCTTTCCTGCAGGAAGCCTTCAAAAGGACGGCAGAAATCTTCAGTCCAATTCACCTGAAAAGCAGAAAATATCTTAGAGAGGTGGAATTTTAGACCTTCAGCATTTAGCCAAGAGAATTATATCAAAATCAGAAACCTTACATCTCATTCATAGAAGCACTGACTGCACTTTCCCAGCTGGATCTGAGTTGGAAAACAAGTATTGAGCACAACTGTGCTCCAATCTCAGTAACAGCAGCAAATGAAAGCAGTAAAGGATGTGACCCTCAAATTGGCTTTCTTTCAGACCCTCCACCATTCCTCTAATTTTCCTAAATGCCAGAGGCGACTATTTAGTTTTACATCCCAAAACGGCCTTGATTTTATTTTTTCTAGAAAAATAGCAAAGGACAAAATGTGTTTCTGTGGCTCAGTCCATTTAGACCATCTCATTTGGTTTAAATTTTGCTGTCAATGGCAAGTGTAGGCTGTAGCATTATTGGCTGAATCCTCTTGAATTCCACACCACAAAATTGTGTCTAGAAATTACTCCAACCTCTTTAGCACTCTTCACTTCAACTGGATTTCTGCAGGCATTTTGGGGGCAAGGGAGAGGTGGGGACTGTGGGGAGAGAAAACAACAAAGCAAGCAAGTGCAAGGGCTGTGATTGTACAGAACAGAGGCTTTAGACAACCAGGACTCAAAAGAAAGGCATTGGTACACAGATCCACTTACAGTGCTGCCTTTAAAACAGCAGATCTAAAAATTATCAGAAATTTCTAACACATAAAGCACAAACAAGATTAGTTTGCTAGCTGGGAATTTTTAGATGCCTGCCTCTCAGTCGCTTTGATAAAACCAAATGTTGAAGCGCAGTCGATGTCTTGGCATCGCCTCCTCCCTTATGCAACTGAATGGTTTTCCCAAATTATAAAAAAATTTTCTTAAAACTTTAACCAAACCTGGAGAATATAATTGGTTTTGGGTAGGTTACAACTGCCCTCCCTACTGAGCAAGCAGACAGCAGCCAGGACTCTGCGTGAGGCACTCTGAGGTTTCCAGAGCGGCATTAGGATGTGGGAGGTAGCCAGGCACAGCCAGGCCTCTGCTGCAGGCTGGGGCTGTTCAGGGCTGGTGTAAGGCACACAGAGGAAATAAGGGGCTTTGAGTGGCCCATTTTATCACCTATAGACGAAAACAAGAATTTTTCTGCCACTTTTTGTCAGTGTTGTTCAAAATGCTTTTCATCTCATAAATCTGCCTGCCTGACAGCTCACTTTGCCTTTATCCCTGCAGGGACAGCCACTACCTAGCTTTGCTCCTATTCCAAGGGGTAAGCTACAACAGAGCAGGATTTTAGGCAGCTTTACCTCTACCCCTGTGCTGTTGCCTGGACTACAGCAGACAGACTGGGTTCGGCCAGGTTGGTTCCCGTGATGGATGGGCACAATGAAATCTCTTCTGCCCCTCTGGGTGACTCTTTCCCCATCAGCACAGATCCCTCCCTAAGGCAAGTCTTTTCCCTTAGCCCACTGCCATGTCATGTGTAAAGAGCTTGGTTTTCTTTGTTATAGTCTCGCCATCCCATTTCTTTCTCTTTCAACCCAGTTTCTTCTTCCTGTTACAAGGGAGACTAAATTTCTGTGTCCAATTTTACAAGCTATGTTTTTCTAAAAGATGATGGAGTATTTCATCCATAGGCAGTGATGTGAATTTAAGCTGCTGATCTCCTGGTTCCAGGGCCCTCCTGATTTCTAGAGCTAGCTGATGCATTTCTGAACTTTTCAAGCTCTCATGGTTTTAGAACAAAACTTAGCAACATTATCAGAGCAAACCCTACATTTAAATGCCAGGGAGTGAGCCAAAATAGACCTAGAAGTATTAGTTTAAAACCCTCAATTGACATGTTTGTTACAAGTCAGTATTTGAGGTGCTGCTTGGCCACAGGAGATATAATTAAAATAGTGTTTCTGACAGGGAAGAAAACAAAACCCTTCAAGCTGATCTCTTACCCACACTTGCTAACTGCAATGATTTAGCCCAGGGAATATGTGATGATCCTTTTACATCAGAGCTTTTGAGGGTATTTTTTGAAGAGCAAGCATGTGGTGGAGGTATATCAGGCAATTTGACGTTGTAACGTTGTCTGATCTCCACCAACCAGACTCTGCAACCAACAGCGGGAAGCAGGGCATCAGCTGGCAGCTCTAAAATTCATATTCCAAAGTCTGAGGTACATTTTACAAGCCATCTGTGGCCTGCTCTCGAGGGGACAGAAGACACACAGGAGTGCTTTGAATTCTAATGAGTGCATTGGCTTGTCAGTGCCCTCTGCACTGGCACCCTGTTTCCCTTCACGCTCAAAGCTATTTACCTTGAAAATACAGCTAAGGGTCTGTGCTAAGTCATCACTGTTCAGCTGAGGGGCTGTGCTTTCTGATTTCCCAGCCATATCCCTGCAACTCTTCTTCTTCCTCCCCTTCTCCGAGAAGACAGAGTTTCTTCCTTGGAATTAAGAATCTAATGAGGATGAAGAAAGAGCCTCTTTGCTAAAAATAGAGTTAGAGAAGTGCCAGATAATATTTCTCTAGTTTCTGAGAAATGCTACACAGCACTTACCAGAGGCCAAGTAATAACTTACTCGATTCCTCCATCTTTACGCTGACCAATCTACAGAAATCACGTAAGATTTGTCACTCTGAGCATTTCCTGGAGAGTGCTTTTTTTTCATTCCTGAAAAATATTCTGCAAATCCCAAACAGGAAGAGAGGATCTTCACGACAAGCAGAATAATTACATTAGAATTACCGTGGCGCAATTGAAGACAGTATTTGGCCCTAAGCCTTTGGTTTAAGGCTGTAAGTCCAAATGTCTTTCTGCAAACAGCAGTTACACTACTTTCCAGCAAATCAGGCAACATTCCAGGGGGATACTTGGGTTTACTGGAAATGATCTTTTAATTCATTGTAAATGAAGGACTAAAAATTATGGTCGGGTCAAGAGACAGAAGGTCTGGGGTGCACTTCAGAATGTAGATCAATAGCTAGAAAAATTCAAAATAGACTCCCAGCTAAGTGTCAGTGCAGATTTTCCTCATGAAATAAGTAAAGTGCTGGTCTATTGGCAACCTCATTATTCACTACTTAGCAGATGCAGTAATGACTTTAGGTAAATGTGAATATTGAACCTGAAAGGTCTCAGTACTATAAGCAGGAAATGAGCAGAAATGACAGTTGTGTTATGTCGTAGCCCCTCAGAGGGCCAACAGAGCAGAAAACAGGAACTCAGAATTTGAGCAAATTGTTCTTCTAAGGCAGAGCTGTTCTGAGAGTAGAGGGGTGGAAAGTAAAGCAGAAAAAACCCTGTGAAGTACCTTCCGTGTTTACTGTGCCTTTCTTTCCTGGAGAGAGCAGGGGCCCTGTGAATGTGACACATTTCTAGTAATGTGCAGGGGTGGACGGGTCACACAGACTCCTACTTCCCTGCTCAGAAAAGGAAATGAGAACCAGAACTCTGTCTGTTTTCCTTACTATTTATCCTCTCTTGAGGTGGAAAACACCTCTTCTTTTAGGAGTTGGCAAATCTATAGACAACTATTGGAATTCGAAGTCATCAGACCAGGAAAAGTAAGAAAAGCAATATTTTCTGTGGCTGTCTTAATACACTGTCATTTCACTGTAAAATAAATCTTATTCACAAAATAACTATATTTTAAGTTCAGTGCTGTAAGCAAAGGTAAACACGAGGAAGCATTTCTTGAACTAAATAATGCAGAATGGAGAGGCTTAAAAAGACTATTTATTGTAAACATATATTGAAAAATCTACCAGTCAGTGTTTGTAAGAAGTTTTTTCAGCTTCTGACAGGTGAATTTTTTCCACAGGAATAAATATTCATCTTCAAAGACAGTAGGTTTTAGGCAATATTTTAAATTGTTCTTGGTTAGTTTGGCCTTTGTTGTTTCGTGGGTTGGTTTTTTATGTGGTTAAGAGGATTCATGCTACTTCCAAGGTAGCTAAAGATTGTGAATGAAAGTCAATTGCCAGCTTCAGAAAAAGCATGTAGAAAAAGTGAAATTTCTCTGATTTAAAACAAATCCTAGCACCTTGGTCATTCAACTTAGACCTCTGCCATGAATCCTCTTACCAGTTCAGAAAGACCTGAGACAGTGGGTCTAAATACCTCAAAGAATTGTACTCTAATTGTCAAGATGTTGTGGAAATTTTCCTTAACACTGCAGTTTAACACACCCCCAGACCTGGAGGACAGGGACTCTCCATAAGAGCAATCCTCAGGTAATTCCTCCCTAGTCCACTGTGCCTGAGACAGGTTAAGATGTCACTGTGCCTATAGAAAAACATGGAACACTAAGGAATACATAAGCAAAACTTAACTGAGCAATTCCTTTAACCCTCTGGTAAATCAAAACTGAATATCCAGTTGTATAACCCAGCCTGCCCTGTTGCCTGAAGTTTCATGGGATTTTTTCATATGAAGTTTATTTCCCTCCCATCATTCAGTGTGAATAAAATAAAGTTAGACGTGTAACATTAACTAACTAGTGAGATAAAAATCTCAGTGACACAACTCAAGCCTTTTGTGTTTCAAGCCTGGGAAAAAAAGTGAACAATTAAATTCAATGGCATTAATATAGGCAGAAGGACCTGTAACAACCACCAGCACTGATTCCCAAAAGCAACATTCCTCTGCCAAACACTTACATATTCTCAGACCAACAAGCAAATTACAGGGAAAACTGAAGCAGCTGAAGGCCACTCTGAATTCTGTCTGATTCTTCTTTGTTTGCAAGTGAAAACCCGTGTTGCAATATGGCACAGAACTGTCCTCAAAAGTGCTAGATGGGTTTGTCATTGCACAATAGACTGAGGGAAGCTGCTCTGTAAGAGGCTGTGTTTTAATGGCATCTGATTTACTGTCATGAGGAGAATGTGTTGCAGATCTTGGCCTGTGTTCAATTTAAAACTGGAAACACCAGAGCTATCGCTCATTCAGCTAAGGGGAAGGTATAGTAAACTGTACCTTCTAAAAGTAGTTATTTGTATGATGTGTGAGGGGGAACCTTGCTGTTTGCTTCAACCCTACTGAGCAGAGAGCTTAAATAAGAAAGAAAAACTTGCACGGGGAGGAACTCTTCCCAGGCCCCAGCTCCCTTTGTGATTGCCTCTCCTTGCATGTAAATTTTAAATGCTTTTTGAAGGTCATGGCATGGAAAAACTGAATGGGACTGGTGTTGTGGTCTCCTGAAAACCACAGTGCACATCACCAGTGCTTCATCTGTGTCATTTCCTTTGCACACCAGCTACTGTTCAACTCTGCTTAACAAAAAAAAAAAAAAAAAAAAAAAAAAAAAA
>VZTI01003805.1:1485085-1510464 GCA_013397865.1 Struthidea cinerea | reverse complement strand
AAAAAATCAAGCCTATCAGTGCTTCAGTGGACCTCTGATCACTTGTTTATAACCTTTTTCTGTGTCTTCCTTAAATGCACAAGCAAAACGTGCCATCAATAGGAGCAGAGCAACCTTTTGTGCTTTAGGTGCAGAAACACTTGGCATTTTGTAGCGTTCCCCTGCTCACTAACGCTTGCCTGCCCTGCCTCCCTGTGGTTACTGCTGCCCCCGGCACATCACAGCGTGTCCGCACAGCTTAGAGCAAATCACCTCCTGCAAGGGCTGCCCGAGCAACTCCGTCTTCAGACGTTTTTAAGCCTGAAAATATTTTGGAATAAGCCAAAGGACGCTGGGGAGGCCAGGAGCATCAGCAGCGGCAAACAAGCATGTCAGTAATGCTGGAGTTTCTCTAACGCCTCTCTGATTATGAAGAGATATTAAAAAATACCACATAAAGTAAGAAGCATTCGGGTGTAAATTAGCTGAATTCTGAGCTTGAGTAACTGAATTAAATTCATTCGAAACTGAAGTATTAATCTTTCAGAGTGAGGCTTTTCAAAGGAAGCTTTTATACATTTTTTGGCTACAATTTGATTAAACTTCTCTTTTTGCAGCCTAAAGCCTATTTCTAACACTGGTGTATTATGCATTATGCATTATGTATTATGTTTTCTTTCTAGAATAGGTTAAAGGGTATTAGTTATTAGCCTTTCCCTTTGCTTTACAACAAAGAAGAATAACAAATTACTGTGAATACTGAAACACTTTCGACACTTCAGAATAATTTTCGTTATTATATCTCAATATTCATTATTGATTGCATAAAATAATTATGCAAAACTTTTAAAACAAACTTTTTAGAACATTTTCAAAACTCATTATTTCTCTTGGCCCTTGAAACACCTCACAAATGGTGATGATCTGTGGTGTTGCATTTTCTGCGTTACCACAGGTGCCTTTTAATGTTTTTAACAGGTCTTGCAAGGGCTGAGCTCAGTCTCACTTCTCTGCACCGCTAGAGGGCAAAATGTTCTCATAGAACTGCTTAAAAAGAGATTAAAAAATATGTTCAAGACATTAATTTTGAAAGTACATAAACTGTCCTAAAAACAAGACTATTACAAAAATAAGAAAAAGATATTATAGTCTCCAAAACTCAAGACAAAAAAAAGGTATCTTTGGAAACCATAAATCTTTAGCCTGAGATCCTATGTCTGCAATTTTCAGTTATACTAGAGTTATCAAACTAGAACAAAATGCTTCTAAAGCTACAAATAAATAACAATGCCCTGTGGGATGCATGTCTGTCTCAACTTCAGGAAAATAGTTTTAGTATTAAATCTTGTTCTTTTCTAATGAATTAATGCTCAATAGGCCATTAATAAATGGAGTTTCTACACACAACTCCTATCTGTTAATGCAGAGTCTAAATCAGATCTGCACAGATGTAAGAAGATTTTGTCCCCCATTATTAAGTATTTGCTTAAGGGCCACAATAAATGAAGAAAGGGTTTTTCCTCCCTCCTCATTCACACACACACCACGAGCATTTGGACAATCTGACTTTCCCCTTTCTCTCAGCACCACAGTCTGAGAAGGGCTGTCCTCACTTAGAGAGACCAATTGCCCCCACCACTATTGGCATTAATGTGTGGCATTTTGGTAGTATCAAAAAGTGAAATGTGAATTCACCTATATTTTCACCTCAAAGAGTTCTCCCCAGATGAGGATAAGCCAATTAATACTTACGGATAGAACAGAAGTAGTGAGTAATCAGTGGTAATTGATAACTCAATACATATCACCTGGAAATTCTTCCTCCAGTGCAATCTAAAAAATTTATCATGACCTTGAGGCTTGAGTCCTCATTGAAGAGTTTCTTCATTCCTCTTCTTAACCAACATAAAAACAACACAGGAATTTTAGTCATTAGTCTGAATTACCTTTCTTACACCTTTACTTTCTCTGTGTCCACACATGAAGTTCTACAGAGACTTTGGACAGGTAAAAGTAAATCCAGAGCTGCCCATTAAGGACAATCTTTCTCCTTTCTCCATCCTAAGTACTGGGGGAAAAAAGGCAGAAGGAAAAATTCTAACATAGATAAATGTTTTGCATCTGAAAAAGTGATAGAAGAATCCCTCTCAAGGGAATGTGGCCTGGAACTGATGCAGATGCTCCCTCATGGCTTCACTGGGCAGCCAACTTGTGTAAAAGAGTGAGTTAGAACAATCAGTTGGAATGAAATTTTGGGTGTAGCTAGAGAGGGAGGAGGACTGGATTGAGATGAAGTCCTATTTAGTCCAACTTCGTAAAGTTTTCCATTTAAATTGGTTCCTGTAGTAATGGTAAAGGAAAAATAAACCACATCTGATGTGTTTAACAATAACATGTATGTATCTGAAGTGTTTAACAATAGGATGTATGTTAGTCCCATGAACGGGTCAAAGAGTTTTTGGAACAACAGGCCCTGCACTGATAAGGAAAACACAGTATTTCTTTCTCTTTGCAAAGCAGTATTGCTAGAATAATTCCCTTACCAGCGATTCTTTGAGTGGGGTTCTGAGAAAACTGGTCTGAACTGGCTCTCAGTCATTCACACATCCTACTTGGAGCTTCTCTGGCCATGAGATTGAGTGCATCTTTTAATTAAACACTGGTTTTAATAATTCACTGACAGATTTCTCAGGAACTGCTGGTACTAAGCTCCTTTCTACTGTATTACTCATACCTAGATCAGAGAGATAATTGATGCCCAGCTCCATCGAGACAGGCTGTGCAAACAGGGATGACTTGCAGTTTTAGTGGTCCAGTTCTTCACTCTCAGAGTGCTGGATGCTGCTTCAACACCACAGAACAGCCATAAACCCAGGTGTCCTGTTTATGTGGGATACTTTCACCAAAATAAAAAACATTATCTTCCAGATACCTCATGAGATGGACTGGCCTTCTGGGAAATAGTGCAATACAGAAAGGATCTCACCATTGGCACTCATGAGGAACCAGTCACTCCAAGTACAGCAAAAATGCAGCTGCTACTTCACCTCCTCCTGCAATTACTGATGTAAGGCCCTACAACACATGAGGCATAACTGCTGCCTAATTCAATCTGACTAAACCTTTAGATGCTTTTCTGCTTCCTATATCTGAGGAAATAAAGCTGTGTGAACATCTGTATTTCTAGGACTCTGATATCGGAGTGAATATAAAGAGAAAACATTTTGAAAAGTATCATTTTGCTGCTATAGAAATCCTTTCTTTACCCAGATCTTAAGTACAGCATGCAGTTATGGTCTGCATCCCAAAGACACAAATTAATTAACACAAAGTAAATATACAGGAAACTAAACAGATCAGAAGGGTGTGTGGCACTGGTGTGCATAATTCCTAGAGCTACAGTGATCATGTACAGCTTCTACAACCAGTACCGTTGCCCTCTGTTCTTCAACACAGCAGGACGGATTGTTGGCTACCTTACTTGATAAAAGGAAAGTATTCTCACAGGCATAGATTGACCTTAACTTTGCTAATTCCTTCCCTTTCTCTGTCCTATTTATGTAGTTTCGCCAGCATAGTGTATCTTCAAGGATGGTGCCTGACAGCCTGTGATTGATTCAAACTGGTGTGGTTGCTTCATGAAAATTAGATCTTATTAGCTTAAATCAATTAAAAAGAGCAGGGAGTTCTAAGGGGATAGTAAAAAATACTGGAGTAAAGGGATTTTTTCCCTGAACCAACAGTGTCCCTTTCATTTATTTGCAAATAAATTACAGTATTTAATATTACTTGCTCAGATGGAAAAAGGACAGAAGACTACAACTGGTTGAGCTGAAAACCCTCCCATGGAAGTGTTACTGAGTGCCACGGATTTGGTTTTGAATAGGCTTGCTAGAACATGCATTCTACATGTTTCTGTATATTTGAGGAAATCTGACTCTGCTTTTTAAAGCTGGATATAGGAAATGGAAGATTCTCCCACACAGAAGTGGATTCTATATAGATAAGTGAGATCCAGCTCCAAGACTTTCTCAATGCCTCGTACCTGCAGCACTACCATTTTCTGTCTCTCTTCCACACTGCACCCAAATGTGTGGCTTTCCTCAGAGCTGGCACCAACCCTTCCCTGATGAATGTTCTTCACAGAAAGGAATTGTCCTGCTAAATTTATAACCTTTCTTAAAGAAACTTCCATTTTACTTTTAGAAAAAAAAAAAAAGCACAGGAAATTTTTGAGACCAAAATAGGCCTGATTACTTCTGGAGGGCACAAAATTTGTTTTTTTTGNGAAAAAAAAAAAAAGCACAGGAAATTTTGAGATCCAAGATAGGCCTGATTACTTCTGGAGGTCACATAATTGATTTTCTTGATTTAAAAGAGGTGGCTGCAGTAAATTAAAATATCTGTAAGTTTTAGGTTCTGTGTCAACGTAGCAGGAAAACAAAACACTGGGTAGTTGCCAAGTGAATTGTCCAGAGACTCTGAAGCCAGGACTGAATTTATGAACACTACAGGAAATTCTGGTATCCCTTAGGCAACAGCTCAGGTGCAAGAAGTGAAGTATGAAACCTAATTACCCTGAGCTTGCAGGGCCTATGGCATCAGTCATATACTGTCTTTTAGAATGTCCATCCTCTTAACTGGATTTATTTCAGTGACTCAATTTTTAAGCCCCCCTTCAACAGTGCCCAAATTGATATGCAGAACTATGAATTATAGGAGTAGGCCAAATTCAGCACTGTGAACTGGGCATAGCTTCCAAACGTAGCAGAGATCTGCAGCAGCTGAGAATGAGGCTCACTAACTATCCTCCATTCATTTATGTTATAAAACAGATAAGACAACCTCAGCGCCTGGGAATGCTGGAAACTTGCAATGGAAGTTAAGAATAATCAGGCTTACATGCAAAACTTGTTTGCTTCAAAGCCCAAACCTTGCTAGTTGTTTTCATTCATGCCATTTATGCCACTGGCTTTATTCTGGAAGGAGACCTGCTGATCAGAGCAAATGAAAGAGAACCTGTCCTCAAACATATTTTCTGATTTCCAGCAGAACAGATGAGGGAACTAGAGTTAAAAAAAAAAATCTCTTAAAAATGTAACTGAAATGATACCATTCTTCCCATACCTACATTCTATCAAGGTTAGCTTTCTTTCCCAATCTGCTGGCCAGGTAATGCCATCACAGCAGCATATTTTGTACCCAAAGTACCTTTGTGATATAAATAAAACCAGGTATCAGTGAACTCAATTATACCAGAAAGCAGAACTGATGTTGCCAAAGAAATTTCAGAGTGCCTTGGGGATCAGTGAAGTGTGGGTCTGTTTTGGTAACACTGAGAACCAGGTACATTATTACATGTCCTTGCTGTTGTGGTCAGCAAACAGCACCAGCAAATACACTGCCTGCACTCATCAACAGCACCAACCTGCTCCTTTCTGCGTGTTCCCCACAGGACTGAAGGGGAAAAGCACAAGCTGCTCATCTTTAAACCACCAAAATGAATCCTTTTCCTTGCCTTGCTATTAACTCAATCCAAGAACTGAGCAAGTTGGGCAGAAGTCAGGCTGAGCCAAGGAAGTTTTCAATAAGCAGTTGCACCTACCTTAGTTTGTGTATCTCTGGTTAAAACCTGCTGTAACACCATATTGTGAATTCTGGTATTACTCTGAGTGAAGGCAAACAATTAATGCAGTTTTGCTTTAGTTTTTAGACATTTGAAGGCTTGTGCTACAAGACATCAGGGCATGTTTTGAGTCAGAAGCTGGTCTCTGTTTTTCTTGCTAAAATATAAGTTTCATCTCATCCCAGCCACTGCTAAATCTATTTGATATTTGGACTCTATGTGGCATCTGATTATTCTGATATTAAGTTTACATTGTTTGAGCCAAATCTCTAGAAAAAGCATGGATAGCACATGAATGAAAGCTTTCTAAGCAGCCATTGTTTGATAAATGTCATATTTGATCCAGATTTATTTATAACTCACACAGCAGGGTTTATATAATTTGTTACTAATATTAGAAATTAACTGTGGGGTTATTTAAAAAAAAACAAAACAAAACTGCTTCCATCTTTATGTAAAAAATACTCAGACTAATAGAGGCTGTGTATTTTTTCCAGTTTTTTGTAGAGACAGCTCTGTGTGTAATGCTTATGAATATACAAATTCCAGTTCATGTATGCTCTGCTATCAAAGCCCTGTGAAGTCAGAAGAAGCAAGCCTGCTGACTATATAGACTCCAGGCAGACATCAGAGAGCGCCATTTTGCAGCCCTTTCAAAGGGACTTCTTCTGAAGCAAAGTTGGCATATAGATGAAACCACAGTTTTTACAGAACATAAATGTGCATTATGTCTCAAATCTTGAAATATGCTGTCAAATAACTCAGGCTTGTACACATATTTAGCCATCAGTAGAAACAAGCAGCAACTTTCCTAAGGCCACACTTGCTACAGCCTCAGGATCCGATCTAATCAGTAGTGGTAGTAGTAGCAGTACTGTAATAGGAGTAATTTTATTTTTTAATGCATATTTAGTAGCCAGAAGGTACTGTTACAATGGGTTTGTAGCTATCTGCTCAGTATGTGCCTTCCTCACCAATCTCAGAGTGCCGGTGCTCCTGTTTTACTCACCCCAGTGCTCAGGACCCTTGCAATATAACACCTTGGCCTTTCATACTGCCTTCCCCAGCACTGCTGGTAACAACACAACTGGCTGGTTTTCATTAGAGGATTCTTAAAGAACTTACACAGCACATAATTGCATTATTGCTTTTAAAAGGGCCACAGTTTTCAGCCCTGTCCCGCTAGAAGGCAGCATGAAACACTCAATAAAGCACACGCCTGTCTGCTTTTGGTCAAATACATCTTTGCTACAACAAATTCGTTTTAGACACTTTCTGCCACAGGTTGGGCCTGCTTCCAGCTGAAGCTGGGCTCAAAGTGAGTTGGTAAGCACAGTTCAAAGCTTGGCAGAGAGGAACTCAAGAGCAAGATGGAAGGCAAGTCAAACAGGGGAAGGGTGGGGAAAGTCCATTAGGATTTAATAACGTCAGCCAAAGAGAATATGTCATTATCTTTGCGCTAGTTGGTAGTTAAGAGTTCAGGATCAACTACCACATTCAATCCATTTTGTTGTGGATTTGTTTGCTTTGATTGGAAGCTGCAAGGACTTTGATAACTGCCTGAAAAGCACTCTTTCCCGTACAAGTTCTGCCTTTCCTTATCATGAGTTGTCAACACAACAATTCTCTTCAGAGCTGTTACAGGGGCAGAAGATAAAGGCCAAATCCAAATCCTTCTACATGTCAAAAGGAGGGGAAGACTACAGTATGCCTTTAACATTATTTCTGGCCTAAACTAGGACTTCTGAATTCCCATTTTGCAATTTTTTGAAAAACTGATTTTTTCCCATAATCTCTGTGTTTTTCCTAGATAAGCTCTGAGATATATCTCCTATTGAGAAACATTTCCATCCATCTTCAGAGCGAAATACAAGCTTTACACAAACATGCCATCTAACTCCTAAGGGAACTCACCACACCACAGGGCAATCAAATCCAATCAGTCCATATCAGACTGAGAACACTTTGTCCTTCACCTCTGTGATTTTTCCAGACAATTGTGCTGGTTTAGACAAATTTGGAGGAACCAACCAATCTTTCCCTGCTCCTCTATTCACAGCAGTGATATTTTCAGCCAAGCTTTTCCCAATGCAGATGAAAGCAGTGAGCTTGTTTTGCACTGCTACCAAGGATCTTCTTCTCAAGGATATCAGCAGCTGTTAGTGTTAGCAAATCCAAAGTTCAAACAACCGTCTCTAAAGCATTGCTGTTCTCCATAAATTTCTCTTTGATCTTGAAATCAAACAAGTTAGCCAAAACAAAGCCTCTAGCTACCCTTTGCATCGAAGACTGTTTTCTCTGAGTTTTACTTGTTCTCAGGATTTTCAGCTAAAGAAAACACTTAGATATATAATCTCTCATATTGACCATGGCTCCATAAAACAAGTTCTCTTTGTGTGAAAAATTGAAAGTTCACTCACTGCTTACCATGAAAAAAATATTTTCTCTCTTAAAAAGCAAACAATGCAAAAGTAATTTACCAACGAGAAAATGAACTTCAATGAAAGTGAAAATACTCAATGCTAGGAAAAAAAACAACATCGTGGGCTTTAAGCTGACTTCCTGTCCATTCACTACTTGACATTTTCCCTCTCCCTGTTTGAGTTACAGAGGTTTTAACCAGAGCCTACCCACCTTTAGCCAAGCTGGCCTCTTTGTCATTGCATGTTCTGGCAATCCCGTCACTTAGAAATTACTGCAGTCTGTAAAGGTTTGGGGTTCTCAGCAGAAGGAGTACTAGCAGGGAAAACTGCCTTTTAGGAAAGTTTTGCAGCACAGATTGTAGTAACAAATGCACTGTGACTCGAGGCAATGACGGTGTGTGGGTGGATAGGAGAGGGAAAGCAGCAAGGATAGGGGGAAAATCTGGAACAAATCAATGTTTTATCAATGTCCTGCTGAAAAACCTACCAACTTTGGTACCTTCTTTCTCTGAATACAGTGCTGAACCTGAAGTCCAGCAGAACAGTGCAGTGACTGTTCTCATGTTGCTGTGCACTTCCTCAAGGAAGGAACTGACTGGTGAGTGTGGGGACAGTCCCCAAGCACTCACCTGTCCTGCACTTCCAGCCCAAGTGCTCCCCATGCACAACAGCTGGTGAGCCACAGCATGGCCACAGTCAGCAGCCAAGTAGGGGAACAGAAATATAGGGAGGGAAAAGGTATTAGCTCATCTGTTTTGTCTTTTTGGAAGTGCAAGCTGGTTCTCTGTGTTTAATAGAGTTTTAAATATTTCTTAGGAAAGCAGAAACTTCTAACTGAACCCAGGCCTTATGGGCTTTGCTGATAACAAAAATAGTTTTTCACATTCTTCAAAGCACATCTCAACATAAGTAATGGTACAGCACTAATCCTCCTCTCCCTTGGCATTCATACCCACCAGAGATCTACTGACAGTGTATTTATACTCAGTACTGCACTACAGCTTAGCCAAACTCAGACTTAGCTCTTCAGCACTCCTTACTATCCCTGTGAAAATTATAATAAGAAAATTTGTTTTCAGACTTAAATTTCCAAATATCAGACTGGCAGTTTTAATAATACAATTACAGATGACTAAGTCTTTGTTCTGGTAGGTTTAATATACCATAAATTCAGGCTTACTGGATGCACGGGCATACCTGCAAAATAAAATTTATCATAACCCAGTTGACAAGCTAGTCTTGGATATTTTGATGAAAATTTGGAGATATACCTTTAATGCTGGTCATTAATCAATGTGCAGGTCTGACTGTGTAAATGCCCATAATATGACCCATTCAAAATGCATGTTTCATAGGACTTCAAGAAAAGGGCATCAAGCAGTGGAAGGAAGGGTAGAAACAGGCTGCCTTTGCTCTGAACCTTCAGGAGTAACTCAACAAGCCTTCCCCTAAATCATCTGCACAGGTATGGCTTTGGGGTCACCAGATGTGCTTGAACTACTCCCTTAAAGCTTGCTCGTAGGAATGTTTCAAAAAAGAAAATGGGGGAAAATACTGTGCATTGAGATATTCTCTTCCAATATAGCCACACATTGATGCTGCTTTTGCAACACATTTCCATGACAGGCAATAGCTTATGTAAATTAATATTACAATAAAAGCATATGTTCATACAGTTATGAACTTCATCGTTTACTGCAGTTTTCTTTGTGGGCTGGATTGTGGCTAGCAAAGAGTTAAAACAAGGAGCATAGACAGAGCTCCAGGCAGTAGAAAGCCAGTTTGCACTGCTAATTCATTTGGGGACTCCGAAGGAACTGTTCCATCTTCTGCTCTAATATGTTAAGAGATGGCTGTGTCAGACATTAAACATAATCTGTGCTCTCGCTGTAGGCAGTTCCACTTGCAGGGCTCTTGCAGAAATGTTGGTACAATGGGTCTGCATTTGCTCCAAACCTCGCCTACATCACTACCTAGGCACAGAAAAAAAGCAGCTTTCTTGCTTTGCATACTTGTCATAAGAATGGAGAAAGGAACAAACAGGCAGAGAAGCAGCATCAGTGCAGAGACAAGAAGGCTTTGATTGGCTCAGCACTTACAGAAATGCAGCCTGTCCCGGCTCCTGTCAGGAGGCTGCAACAGGAGCTCCTGCCAAGCTCTGTACAATCAGTAAGTTTCCACTCTCTAGCAGCATAAGCACACATTTTTGTCTCCAGGAGGAATGTGAGAGCATCATGTGAACAGGAGTGGTGCAGAGTCCAAAGGGCTCCAGCAGGACAGCCACTGATACTGATGAAAACAGGGTATCTAGAGAAGTTGAAAACATCAGTGACAGGAAAAGCACTTTTTTTTATCAAGACAAATACAAGAAAGGGAACTCCTGTCAATTACAACTACTCCTGTTCCAGGTCATGGAAGCACTCAGCACTGAACCACTTTTCTGAATCCAGCTGGTTTTATCTGAAAGTAAATGCCAAGAAAGGAGGATAAGCAGTATGTCAGGCCTGAGCTTAGCTGTCCCACTTCATACTGAATTCTCTGCAAATTCAGAACCTCCTAAAAGCTGTCCTCTTTTATAAGATTTAGTAACTTTGCTCTTCTGTATGGCAAAACTGGAAGTTCACTGGTTAGACTCCCTGCACCAAAACCTCACTATCACATTCTCTCTTTTTTTTTTCCTTTGTTACAGCTTCTTAAAACTATAGGAAATGGTTATGGCAGTAGCTGCAGTCTGTCTTGAAACAGCTGTAGCTTTTTAATATCCTGCACTGTGGTTCCTATAGGAGCAAGAAGCTTTCAGCAATACCAGACATAAAGTGTTGTCCAGCAGAACTGGTCTTGTAGTGGATGGCTCATCTGAACTGCCCAATGGCATGTAAGTATTTCACATACTTTGCCAGATGTGTATTTCATATACAAATGACAAATGCATTTTTGGGTGATAATTTAATCATTCCAAAGGTTACCACTCACCTCCTTCTGAAGTGCACCTTAAATATTTGATCTCATCAGCACTATCATTGCAACCTGCTTGTCTGGAGAAGTTCTAGTGAGAAGCAACATTTACCTCTAGAGGCATTCCCTGATGCCCACAATGAACCACTACTACAATGTTGTAAAAAGGCAATTTTGGCCTTCTTTCCTGAACACCTCTCAATAACAGAAGATGAACAACCAGGCAGTCCGGTGGTGATTTGAAAACCTTCAGGGCTTCTTTCAGTTCTGGGACATGCACTGGTTATCTGCAATTAAAATGTGAAGAGCTACCTCACATGTGGAGTGATAGTGCACATATGGGAAACTGTGGGTGGCAACAAAGTGAGCAGCCAGGCTCTGCAGAGGTGTTATGCAGGAGCACGTCACACTGCTGTCCCTGGTATTCTGCTGGCACTGTCGGCACGCTCACAGAAGGACAGAGTCAGTTCCAAAGCAAAGAGCTAGTCTCTCCCACCGGCCCTATAAATTTTGATCACTTAGTGCTGTCAAATAGTTCTGTTGAAGCATTCAAAGTACTGCAGATGACTTATCTCCAGTTTGTTTGACTTCAACTACATCCTTAAGTGCAATTTAAAACACCCCTGACATTGTGGCAAATCTATTGCAATATATTTAGGCTGAAATATATTGCTCAATATTTTGAAGGTGTTTCTTAATCTGCATCTCACAGCTCCAGTTGCTCTGCCTTTTCCATTCTTCTGGGCAGGCTGCAGGCAGTGGGACTTGCTGCTACTGCAACAGCAACTCAGCTCAACTACAAGAAAGGCCAAATGGGAACGAATATGCCAGCTCTTCTAGCTACTACTGTCACCACAGGACCACCGCAGGAACAAAGAGGAGGCCAAAAGGGTAGAAAGCAGGAACAGAGATAGGTGCCAAAGTATCAGGTGCTCAGTCTCCTATTTTTCTGTTACAAGCTGGAGTAAAAGGAATCATACCTTGTGGGTACTTTTCTACCAGCTCTTCCTGAAGTAGGCAAAACTTCATGTACCTAGAGAACTACAAGTGTCTATTTAATATTAGGCAATTTAAACAGTGCTCAACACATCCTGATTAGAAATCAAGTGAGCTACTCTAGCACAGGGGTAATGCACCACTCTATCTGGTCTCTTATTCTCAGAAGTACTTAAGCATGTTACAGGATACAGGGAAAAAACCACAATCTACCTGGCCAGTTCTCTAGGACAACCCTGCAACAGAAGGAAGGACCCCTACATGTCCCAAATCATGTGACACACCACTGTGTGATGTCACATAGCAGAATCTGTAATCTCATGTCTGCTCTTTAGTGTTGTTTTCAGTCAGGACGTGGCTGGAAGAAGGTGCACAACTAAACTGGGACACCCCCACCTAACCCATCTTCTGGAATTGTGACTCCACCTTTCAGCAGTGGCTCACTAATGGGCTGGATATGCTAATGTTTACAGCTTACCCCAAACCATGTACAACTTCCTGTTGTAAAGTTAAATTAACTGTTAAGTTGTTAAGTTTTCCTCAATCTATTTTACAATACATGCAGAATCACCCAGCCTGTAGGATCCCTACTGTCTGAATTAATTTTGTTGAGAGCAGTAATATCTGTCCCATACAACCCAGTCTTCACCAAGACAATGGGACCTACATTTTAGCAGTGTCAGTTACCTGCAGCTCTTCAGCTTGAATTGAAGGTTTGTTTAGTATTTCTAAAAACTAATTTCTCCTCAAGGAAATATATATGATGCATAACAAAGAAATAGAACCAAATTATGAGCCATACACATGTAATTTGTTCTAGGATGATCTAGAAAAGATATACAACATCTGTCCTCAAATGTTACTTTTTTTTTTTTTTAAGTCACTTTGGAAATTACTGAGTAGCCTAGGAATGGAAGCTTCACAATTATGACTACCAATATTTGGCTTCCCAAACTTTACTGTCTTCTCCCTCATCTGAAATTCTCTGTGCTTGCTTTAATCCCAGCAGTGATTTTTTCCCCTTACTTACAAAAGGAAGAGTGCTATGGTACATTAAACTGACTGTAACAAGGGAAGGGAATTTGTTAGGAAGATCCAGTTATCTGTCTGCAAATTACCTTTAGTGCATTTACCCAGCCCTCAACAGCTCTTAGCTGTGTGCACTCTGGGAGCTCAGTTCTCCACAGCACTGTTCTCATTTTATGATCATGTAAGAGACTTAATAAGGCTAAAACACAGACAAGTCTTTTTAGTCCCATTGTCTCTAAAAAGGCAGAAGATTAAAGGAGAAAGTTATAACAGTGAATAATAATCTGAACACTTAAAAAAATCTCCTTTTACTCACACTAGAGACAACACTCCTTTTACACGTGTTGGCTATGAGATGTCACATTCTCCAGCTGCCCTGGGTGATACTGGCACTCCCTGACCTGTTTCCAGTCCAAGGATTCTGCTGCCTGGAATCAAAGCACTGCTGAATGAACTTCCTTCCCTCTACCTGATGCTACAGCAAGCAAGCAGAAGCCTGGCTGGTGTCTGTTTCCTGCTTTGCTGCAGAGGCTCAGCATGGCAGAAGCTCTAACTTCATTTTGCATAGTTTTTCGGTGCTGCAGCACGTGAGAAAGAAAAACATGGCATCTTTCTTCACACTAAACTTTTCTGGGTGGTGGTAGTAGCAAGGTGCCATTGGGGAAAAGGGAAGAAAGTGGTATGACCATTTCAAGTTTGGGAAAGTAACCACATACACAAGCCATGCAAGATTCTTGAGTTCAGAATGGAATAATCTTCAAGTACTTCTTCACTGTTTACTGCTTTATAGACTTCAATGCAATAAAACTCTTTTATAGTCAGAAAGCTAACACAAAAACAACCAGTCCAAGTGAATTTATCTACAAATCCAGACATCTCTGTGTGAATAACCTTTGATATCATTCACTCAGCCTTATTCCTGACTGTAATTCTGTACACAAACCTCTCATGGGTGTGGAAACATATGTGGCTCCATCTGTCTCATAGCTGGCTCTGCCTTCTTGCAAAATTATTGTGCAGTATCCAATGCAATGTAAGAAATCACCATCAGCTACCAGAGCGTGTTGCCTTTTGGCTGATTTTTCTAATAAGGTTCCTGTAAATCTTCTGAACTATGGCCAAATGAACACATCTGTTGTTGAGAAGAACACAATCCCATAAAGCTCTCACGTACTTCTCTCCTCTGCAAGCCCCAGACTACCAGCTCTTGGAGTCAGAACAACCTACTTCCTAGTTTTGAGGACAAACTCCCTGCCAAAGCACTTCTCAACAGATGCTCTGATTCAGCATTTTCTTTTCCTGTTGAACAATGGTCTCAGCAATGGCACCTCTAACTACCGGAGGCATCATTGCTTGGGGCCCATGAAACATGGCTGGGAGCCAAAATATCCACACAACAAGAACAGAGATAAAACAATGGTATTTATCAAGTCTATTGGAGTACAAGACAGTGGAGGAAAAGAGGATATTTGCATGAAACAGCCCAGATGATAAAGGTCAATGGATAAATATTGTAGTCTCACCCACCACAGAAATGATCATTGTTGACAAAGACACTTAGCAGATAGCACACTTAGGTTCCATTATAGCCTGGAAGTGACACATTGAGGTTTGCTCAGTTTTATCCAAATTGAAGTACTTCCTTCACACATATGTGCATCACAACCAGCTTTCATTTTGAGTGTTGAAGGCACACTGAAATAACTGAAGAAAAACCACTGGAAAATTAATGAGGTTGAAAAAACCCAAACCATTGTTTTCTGTAAAGAACGTTTGGACATTGATATTTTCACTCAAAATCTACACTCTGTGTTCTATGAAAGAAGTTTGAGCACTGAAGTTTTCGCCTGCCATGTCTGAATTATATTGCTTATAAACACAACCAATGCTTTGACTGCTTCCTCTAAAGCTAAATTCACACTCCTGTTTAAGAAAGGGAAACACTACTGCACTGGAAGAAGCCTGCTGTTTATCCTGCTTTTAACTGATGTCTCCATTATCCGACCTCTCAAAAAGGCTACAAAAGCAAACACCACAGTACGTTTCTGACTCGCCTACTCTCTCCCCGTCCAGGCTGATTTATTGATTGCAGCTGAAGATTAGCCAACGCTGAAGTGTAACTGATTACATTCAGTGTGAATTAGGTTCCACGCAGAGTCTGAGGAGCTGGAAATGTCACATTGCTTGAGGACGGCTCAGTTTTCCAACTGAAGTATTTCCTTCACACACACACACACCAATGCATCACCTCCAAGACAGTGAGAGAAGTCACTTGGCCAAAAATCATTAAAGCCAATTAAGTTGAGCCTCTATAGTGACTGCAATCCCAAATTCCAGCTATTGAAGTTCTTGGAAACTGGGGTCAAAATAGGGGATATGCTTATCTGACCTGGTGGAACATAAGCCTGTCTTTTGATCACCAAATAGTTTTGGTTTTGGTTTTGGGGTTGTTTACAGACTGCTACCTAATTACATATCATGAACATCATGGTATATGCTCCTTTCCAGCATTACACACCAGTAGTGTTTAAAAATAAATGAGCAACATCCTATTTCAGCAGGAATTCTCTTTCTTCTAAAGCAGGGACAGAAACGAGGAAAATGTTGGAGCTATATTTCCAAGCTATTCTTCTATCTATTTCTTTCCAGAACTAGGCTGAGATTGAAAATAAACTTCCACAGCAACCCATGCAGATATAACAAGCAAAACCAACTATGTTTCTGGAATGGTACCAGCAGCTGGCAGTGCTGGCAAATTTTTCATGCATAAAAATTTCACGATATATTTGCCATATGATTTTAATTACAGTTCCTCCAGTTAGAAAATATCACTAATAGCTACAAGCAAAAAGTGGAGAAGAGAACAAATTTCAGCATATCCTCGCACCTTCAGTCTTTTCTGTGACTGACTGGGAAAAAAAAATTGTATCTTGGAGTTGGTCTAGGATGGATTCCTAAAGGCAACTCAGAGAATTAGAAAACAAAAATCCAATCTGTTCACAGTAAATATAATTTAAGTGACATTGAAAGTCTCACTTCTATCAGTTAACATATGCTCAGATCTCAGGATTCCCACCCCACCCCCCAATAATTTAAATATATCACTGCAATTGGTTTCAGTAACTCTCTTGCATAATATGGAATGACTGTTTCCTGTAAATACCATGGACTCTATTGCTTGTAGTGCTCACCAGTGTATTTTGAACTAGTTTTCACACATATTTTTCAAAGGTGGTTCGAACACACTCTTAATGAGGGTTCTATCAATAGCTCTTTTATAAAGTGTCAGCCTGATAACTGTAGGGGAGTTGAATTATAACCTGGAGGCTTTGTTTCAGCGTTTTTTATAAACAATAGGAAAGCAGCGTTCTTATTGTGATAAATCCTTGTACTTGTCACGCCCTGAGAATAATACAGTCTCGATTTAAGCTTATGTTTACCTGAAGGAAGCAGCAGATATAATAACCTTAGATCCATCTCACCATTAGCTTACTTTTCTGGAAATAATTGTTGCAGAATGGCAGGTAACTTTTCCTCCAAATGCTACAAATTCAGGTTTTTAAGAAGAAAGTCAGCTACTCGAGTACTGTCATTCGGTGCTCGTTCCTTAAAAAAATAAAATAATAAAAAAAAGACGAGAGGTTAAAGCCATTCAAAGAGACCTTTACACATCGTTAAAATAAAAACCTGTCATTTTATTACTAACATTTATCTCAGAACCCCTCTATCAGTATATCTACCACCATCCCAGAGATTCAGGCTCTACATATAAATTTGACAATTACTTGAACAAAGTTGTAATGCTTCCCCCCTTCATCCTCCCTTAGATATAAGAATTGTCCGTATCCATTTCTGAGGATGATTTCAACATCCAGAATGATGGCTTTCATTATTTGAGCATTCTTATTCTTGACACCATAAAAATCAATAAAAGTCTGTGAAGGACAATGGGAAGCAGCAGTAGGAGCTGGGCTCCTACTCCTACTCCACCTTTATTCCAGTGGGGATGTCCCTTCCTTTCTTTGCAGAGAGAGATGGTGGTTAGGAAAGATAGCTTGGTTTATAGTAACTGGTAGTATCTTTAAAAAAAGTAATTCAAAACATCTGCTCTGACAGAAGACAGATCTATGCCTCAAGTTACACAACAAACCTCCCCTCAGACTCCACTTCATGGAAAAATGTAGTCAAATATCTCAGAATTTCAACACTGCTCCATTCTGGATAAAACACAGTAACAGGCAAGGAATCAAACTTCCCCTAATCTGAACTCAGGACTTGTAGGACACAGAAAACAAGTCAGCACTGTACCACACAGCTGGATTTAGGAACATTTGAATTCTGTTTGGAGACACTTGAACGTGTATTGCATAATCTCACACAGACTTGGCTTTGTGAACACACAGGCTTCTGCTTTGCACACAAGGCAAACCAAAATCAAGATAAGATTCAAATATAACTAGAAGAAAGAATAAAGAGTATATTCTTAGACAGAAATTCTTGTATTTTGAGAGATGTAAACTGAAAAGATTCTTTTTAAAAAGAAAATTTCATAGTATAATTAAAAATAGGGGGGTTAAAATCTTAGGTCACCACTGACACTGGGTTAAGCAGAACTTCTAATTCATTTATGGAGATAAATACATCATGTTTTATAATGAAAAGATAATAAATTCAATTTCCTCATCACTACATGCCATAGGTAAAAATTAAATATAGTTCTTCCCACCACAGTGACAAAAACCTAACTCCAAATCCAGTCAAGACTTGAAAGATTAATTCATCAAAGCCACCTCCATCAAATATCACTCATTTCACATCACAAAAACCACTGCTCTTTCCACAAGGCTGATAAGATCAAATTCATCCAAGCTGCAATTTCATCAAGGCTAATGCACATACAACATGTTATGCATGAAACTACTTCAGGTTCATTGTGTCTAAACTTACAAAAAATGCACAGAAGATTTTGTAGAGCATTTTCAAAGAACTAGGGAAAGATAACTCATTGCATTTGGTTAGAGAACAGGTTAAAAAATAAGTGAGCTTGTGTTTCACAGAAGAGAAAATAACAGCACTGAGAAATGAAGACTTACCAGGGCTTTGTATCCAAGACTGTGATGTATCCCCACAATTTACATGAGTAAATGCCAAATAAATTCCGGAACAAATGGGGATTTCATCTGTTTGACCTGATGTCCTGTCCCAGAGCCATTAATTGCTCATCATAATCTTGTTAATTTGTTATCAAAGGTCAAGTGAATCAGTGTTCCACAAAGTCTTGAAAAAATAGAGCAACTTGTAAGTGTTCTTTTTGTTTTGTTAAACATCTTTTAAACTGGCATTGCTTACACTGTAAGAGGGTTCTTTCCATTTCTGAAAGTGCCTTTTCTAGGCAAAGAAATCACTTCCACAGGCTGTTCACGGGCAGAAAATCAATTATAATCTGACCATTTTAAAAAAACAAATCTTAAAAAAAAAAAAGTAGAAGTTCTGCTTCATTTAGAAGTGAGTAAATTTCTCAAATATTTGAAGTTTTCACATCAGGAAACTTATCTCTGAGTCATGAGACACTGTTTACACAGCTCTCTCAAAGTAAGCTAAGGACAGAAGCCCTCACTGTGGTGATGGGCAGAAACAGAATTGCATCGTGGATTCACACCTTTCAAAAGGGGGCTGCCTTGACAAGGTAACCCACCCATCTCCTCACAGTCTGAGACTCACCTGGGCATAGGGTGCATACAACACTTGAAATCTTTCATTCTACCCTCCAGATGCTGTAGAAAATCACATCACAGACTCTCACTTTTTTTTCTCTACCTGAATTTATTCATGACCTCTGGTGACTCTGCTAATATTGACCTTTGGCTTACGTAGTATTTTACTTCTCTGGTCTCCGTAGTTTATTCCTCTGACATATTTTTTCAGCAGAAATCATATCTTTTCTTAGTCTTTATTTACCCAGCCTAAACAAAACAAATCTTCTAAGTGTTCTTTGATATGATAAGGCATCCATTTTGCAGATAATCTGAACGGCTCCTCTGTACACCTGATTGTCTGAATAAACCTGTCATCAAAATTGGCAGCCTATGTCCTGCAGAGTGCTCACCATGGCTGTCATGAGGGCCAACTATGAGGAATTAACTATTTCCTTTACTGTGTAGTAACTACCTGCATGTTCCTGACTGTAAAACCCATATACCACTCTCCCAGCCCTCATTTACATGGTACTGTTATCCCATACCTTTTTTAAAGATCTGCTGCTCCTCTTTTCTTCTTTCTCTACTTATTACCCTTTTCTCCTGTCCTCTTCTCCTTTATCTTCTGAATATTCTGTAAGCTACAGACTTCAGATAAGCAAGCAACTGAGCAATAGACTTACAAATATGTATTTACAAATGTGTATTACAAAGGTTTTTATGTCTTCAAGGAACAGAGGCTGCTCCATTCTCAACCAAAAGAAGGCCTACACAAACTATAAAGACAGTTGTTTATCATGCCCTCCCTGCTGGCTTTCTTGGTCAAAAGGTTGTTTCTAAATCTGCCACTGATCTGTCCAAAGGTTTTGATTAAACATCTGTCTTGTCTCATTCTGCTTCCTTATTTGTGAAATGGAGTTAAAAATATATTAATAAACAGATTGATAGAAGTGTATTAACAAAATCAAGGCACTTTTTAAATTTCTCAGTGGTCAGCTTTTGCTAGGATAGAGTAGATGTCTTGTACTTTACACCATTGCACAAATTCACTTCTATCATTTCAAAAGAGTGGTCCAAACACACTCAATTTTGTTCAGAATCAGTACACTTTATGAGCTAAAAAACATTCCTTGTAATATCTTGCTATGATTCCAGATTCACAACTTAAAATATGCCCAACAAACATCCCAGTCTCACCATTTACGCTGGTGGTATTTATCCCTGGAGTCTGAGTTGCACAAGTCAGAAGGCAAGTTATTTATAGGACAGTCTTAAGATCTTGCAGATTATATGTCTAAAATTCTTGTCCCTTCATTGAAAAGCTCTGTAAACATACTAGCAGAGAGAAAAAGAACACTATGTGAGAACATCACACCATCTCCCCTGTTTTGAAGAGTCTATGGAAACAAACTAATAAAATATCAGGGAAATGGTATTTGAAAAGGGGGAAAAAAAATCAAAAACCATCCCCCCCCAAAAAAATCTCATATATATCTCATGTAACACGTACTAAAGAAACCCACCCAGTTTCTTTGCAGAGGCTTACTTTAGATCTAAATTTAACCTTTCCACCTTCATTAGCAATAATGAAGCAGCTCAATTTCTCAGTGTCATTAATAAGCACGAGCTCAAGTCTCATTTCTAAGCCAGACGTATCAGGAGATTAATGCTGGCTGTTTAACAAGCTGTACTTCATCCACTTACAAATGTTGAATCAAACTGCTTTTAAAAATGCCTTCCATGGAACACAGAAAATAATATGAAAAAAAGGAATCCTTAATCACCCACTACTCCTTTTCCAAAGCATAAAAGTTGTAATTTAAAGTCTAATGTTAGCCTGACTTCCTTGTGAGAGCAGCTCACTGTTTCCCCTCTTGGAGTAAGAGCCCACTCACATTTTGTCGCTGCTAAGACCTGGGGCTTTATCTCACTTTGAGTACTTGTAACGAGGCCTCATCTGAGCTGTCCCTGCAGTACAGGCTACCTTTAGCCATTCCAGTTTGGGATGTATTCTCAATACTTAATCCTCTGGAATTTACAGCCTATGATAGTTCTTCAGGCACTTTGTATCAGTACTAATTCTGGCCCTGAGACAGAATAGATGTTAAGCCCTGGAAAACTGTGCCTTCCAGTGGGAATATTCCTTCTCCACTCCCTCCTCACTCCCTGAGCAGTGCCTGATATACTCAATCTTATCCCACTGGAAAGAAATACAGGAGAACATCACACATCATCAGGATAACCCACACCAAGTGCAATTACACAAAACATTACCTTGTGGAATTTTAAAAAAATCTGCTGTAGTCTCTGACAATTTCTCAGATTATAAATGTTGAGTTCTTAGAAATAAAAAATACTTAAAGAGGAGAACATGAAGTTAGTGGTCACAATTTTGTGAATAGTCTGCATTCACTCACTTTCCTAGAAACTCTTGAAGTATTAGAAAGACTAAAGAAAATGAATAAAAACTTGACTTCATAGGCTTGAATTCTGAGTATTCATAATTTTTTGTTTTCCACATCTTGTCATTCCTGAATACATGTGTTTAAAGGGAATACCTCAAGACATCTCTGCTTGCTTTTTGTGATATTTGGAGATAAACAGAGCATGGTGAATGGGATGATCATTTAAAGTAGGCATAAAGGAGATCAGGAAAAGATAGTTCCTAGGAAGAAAACGAAGCAGCGCACCTCAGCTGCGCCTCTTCCTGTGCTCTCAGCAACTGCCATAGATTTGCTTGCTCGAGGCACATTTGTTTCTTCCATCTCACAACTCAGCAGCTCAGGGCCAGCAAGTTCATAGTAACTGTTGTGCTTCCTGAGGCCTTAAAAGAGAGGCTGGGCTCTGCCTCCACTCTCGGGAGCACCACAGGCCACATGCAGCCTGCTTTATCCATATGGTATTCCCTGAGCCAGGCCCTTAGCTGAGCTCTGAGCCACTGTCTGCTGCTCCTCGGCCTCAGTGATCCATTCGTCAACAGGAAAAGGGGGGCTTTGGTTTTGTTTAGGGTATTTATTTGGTTTTTTGGGTTTGTATTAATTCACACAAACCTCAAAAGTTTATTGGACTGAAGGATCCTACCTACTTTCAAGTTCCCTGGGGATACAAATTTCCCTCTGTCTGCCTGAGCATGTAATACATAAATCCATTATTGTGTTATATCAATAAATAATGTTATCCCAAGGCAGGAAAATTTCACAGAAGGAGAAAGAAGTGGATGCAAATTGTTCAGAACCAAAATTCTCAACTGAATAAACTTTGTTTTCCCATTTCTTGAAGGGAGAAAATATATTTCTGTGAGCTTGGTCAGGAAAAGGAATAATGTATCAGTTAGATAAACAGAGCAACTATGAATGCTAAATATTTTAAATAGGTTGTTTAGTACAAATATTGTTTTCTGTTGTTTTATGAGGGTTAACCTTGGTACTGGCAGAAGATAGCAAGTGCTTGTCTGAAGAACACTATAGGGTAAACAAAGCCATGACTACACTAAATCCATGTTTCAGACGGGGAGTAATGGTCCCATTTCCTGTATATTTTAAACTTGTGAAATGTGGTCATATAAATATTAGAAAAATAGAGGGCCATTATAACCATATTAAGGAGGATGTGAATCCAACACAGTAGTTCTGAAGAGAAAGACAAACGCAATTTTTGGCGACCCAGGGGAAAAAAGGCAGCAGAGATTCTGCTGCATGGGAACACTCTATTCTCCCACCTTAGGTTGCTATAAAGGAGCAGAAAAAAAGCAGCTGTTATCAGGTATTCTAATATATTCTATTGCTCTTTTTGACACAGAAAGCCAACTATGAAATTTAAGAAAGGGTGTGTTCTGTTCAAAGACTACAAGAGGAGAAGTGCAGCACATGCTATATGTATCTTGAGGAAAAGTTAGAAAAAAAATTGAAACAAAGTCTTCAATTTTTTTTGTTACATGTTTTATCCAATGACATCTTTGTTGAGTTCTATTACACCCTTAGCTACATGAAGCAGAATAGGAAAACTAAGCCCAAATCCCATCCAAAAAAATTCTATTTTAATTTATTGTCTTGAAGAAATCAAGAGGTAAAAAAGACAGAATATTAAGTAGAAGAATTACTCAGGTTTTTGCAATAAAAGTATGGAAAAAACCAGAATCTTACAAAGCCTTGTATGAATGTGATCTTTTGAAAATGGGATGCAATTTGGATGTTTCTATTTATGTTCTGCACTCTCAGGTGTGATCCCACGTGGCAGCTCCTCTCCACACTTACCCTGGTGGATGAAAGGGAAAATATGCTGTAAGAACCCATATCCATCAAATATTACAGATATGCAGTCCAGCCAGAAAGCCCAGCCTAGCAAGGAGAATAGAAGTGGTACTAAAGTCAGTTCTCAAGAAACAGAGCAAAATAATTTTGAATCAAAGTGCCTCAGACTCCTAATAAAAATTGAAAATATTTCAGTTCAGGCCCTTTAAACATTTCGATGGAATATCTAAATTTTGTATAAAATGATATATTTAAAAAAATTACAAAGCATCAGTTTATGTAAAGAAAATGTTTCAACAGCTCAACTTATTCTAGCTATTCAATAAGTATTCATGAAAATAATCACACTACATTTTTTTGTTTGTCACCGTGGAAGCCATGCATGCCAGATGAAGTTAAAACTTCCCAGATTAGGAGTTCACCTATACAGAGACAGAATAAAGCAGAGCCTGTGTCTGGTATGGAATCTTCTTTTGAGTTTACTGGGACATGTGCTCCTGGATGGAATCACATGGCCTGCAGAAAACCCATCTTCTGTTCCCTTTTAAGCTACTGAAAGAATTTGAAAAAAATTGGACCCACGACCTCACATGAAGTATTTGGCATATGACCATCTTTCATGTAGGATTTAATAAAATCACTGTTGAAGCTTTCCAATACTTTCAAAATAATGTATCTGTTTTAATTAACCTGAATATATTTACTCTTTTCTGTGTGAAATCTTGTGCCAAGCAGCGTATGACGCTCTCACTGTTGAATATTAAATTTAATATGTCTCATACACACATACTACATGCTTGTGAAAGTCTTGCATGTTTTTCTGCTTTGTAACAATTATTCCTCATCCATTCGCTAATTTCAACTACATGCTGTGTCGAGTGGTAATGCAGAATCCCAGCTGCAAAATCATTGTCCTACTTTTACTTGTCTCAGTGCAATGTAACAACTTTCTTCCCCATCATCTCCACATCTCACACTTGTCCAAGCCTTCTCCCACCCAACCTCCTCCTTAACTCCCACCACACTTTCAAAAATCTCACATTACATTTCCAACTTACTTGTCTTCCACATGAGCTCACTTGCTCAGAGGGGCATTTCTCATTTAAGACATAGCTTTGAAAATGCATTCCTGTTTTACTAAAAACTGTTCTGCTGTTATGAAATATCTGCTTATATTTTTTGGGGGGGGTGTTGTGGAAATTAATGAAGATTTTAGCAAGTCATGTATTTGCCTTTAGGTACTTGGATTTTCAACATATTAACTCTGATGACCATTTTACACATGACGTTAAGCCTTTTCCTGTTTAGCCTTATTTATTTTCCCTTATCCATATGTTTTTGAGGAAAACCAAGATGAAGGCCACTCAGTGAGCCAGGACACTCCCTTCAGAAACACCCAAGGAGCAGTGTTTGGGTGCCTCTTTGGGGAGATGCATTGCCTCAGTAGCTGAGGGGATGACCCAGAACTCAAGAACAAGAGGAAACAAAAACTAAGGCCGCCACACACCTTACGAGTGCTGCTGTTTGGCGGTGCTGAGGGCACTGGGGCCGTTTTTCATACCCTTTTCCCCACATTTTCTACACTTGCTGGTTGCGACCTTCCCAGCCTCAGCGGCTGCGGGTGTAACAGAAAGAGTCAGGTTGGAAGGGACCAGAGCGGGGCATCTAGTCTCACCTCCCTGCTCAGGCAGGGTCATCCTAGAGCACAGGGAACAGCACTGTCTCCAGACAGTTCTGGAAGATCAGGGACGGGACAGGGCGCACCACAACCCCGCCCCACCCGCGGCGCTGCCGCCTCACGGCCGCCCACGCCAGGCCGCCCGCCCGACAGTATGAGGCAGCGCTGGCGTGACGTCACAGCCCGCAGCCAATGGCGGCCTCTGTTTACTTGGGGGCGAGGAGGTTCGTGGCATATTCGCGAGGTGGGCCCCGTGCCTGCGCTGACGTCACGCTTCCGCAGCCAATGGCAGCACCGGCTTCCCGGGGGGCGGTCCGTTGCATATCAGGTCATGCATATTCATAACCACGCACTTCAGGTGCCGCAGCGGCCCCGGCGGGGGGCGGGTCCGGCCCGGCCCCCCTCCTCTGCCCTCACAGGGAGCAGCGGCCCGTGTGCCTGCGGAGCCNCCGCCGGCAGCGGGAGGCGGAGCCCGGCCCGGGCCGGCCCGGCCCCCGTTCCTTCACAGGAAGCCGCGGCCCGTGTGCCTGCAGAGCCCCGCCGGCAGCGGGAGGCGGAGCCGGCCCGCCCGTATTTATGCAGAGCCCTGCCAGGAGCGGCGCCGTGAGCGTGGGGCGGAAGCGCCCGGCACCTCCTTCCTCCCGCCCGGGTGCAGGCGACGAGGATGAGCCAGAGAGACACCCTGGTGCATCTCTTTGCCGGCGGGGAGGTGAAGCCCCGGGAGCGGCTCCCGCGCGTTGTCGTGTT
>VZTI01003805.1:1472685-1482939 GCA_013397865.1 Struthidea cinerea | reverse complement strand
TTTTTTTTTTTTTTTAATGTCCAAGTTCATTCTTCTGTTCCTGCTTTCTGTAATGAAACTTTAACAGATGACATTGCTGGTTTAGTAACGTAAGTGGGGCCATCCTGGGATCTCTCTGTAGCTGCCTAGGCTGTATGGAGTTTTTTGTGTATCTTCTCTTTTTCCACCTCGTAGTCAAATAGCAACTGTTGTCACTGTAGACATTATGCTGGTAGTATAAACTCAGGTGCTTTTATTCTAAAGCAAGGATTCAGTTGAACAGTCTCCATTCTTAAGTTAAAAAGTCGTGATTGAAATATAGGATGTAGATTAACATTTTTAGTTCAAGTAGTTAGTTATAGTTGCTTTTCTAGTTATTAGACTCATTAAAAAAAGTGGTGGAAAACCTTAATGTTTTGCTTTATGCAGTGAACTTGTATGAGCGTTGTTTCCTCAGCAAAAGGAGGGGGTTGGGTTAGTGGGTGGACAGCTGCTTTTCCGAGTTCACAGTTGGATAGTCTCAGGTTCGCTTCTTTTCTTCACTCTTGGTGTTTCTTGCAGAAGTCTGGCTGTTTTCTAATTTAATGTGTGAGGAAGTATAGGGAGGAGCCTCTTTATTTGTTTTGATTATAGAACTGTCTTGAATTGGTCTGTAATTGTAATGACTGTCTGACAGAGGTTCTTGGCAAATCGCTGCAGAGGCTAAAATGGTTAAGGTGCAGAAAATGTATTTAAAGTAAGTGTTTGGATTCTCAGCAGGATCAGACACTGTTGAAATATATGAAGTAAAGGTTAAAGATCCTTGGGCTTTTTCTGATTTCAGAAGAGAGTTAATAATGTGTAACGCATATTGTGATGATGGGGGCTTTTTTATGCCCTTTCAGAAAACAGCCACTTGAGTCATAACTGAGTTGCTAAGCACTCAGCTCCTCTCTGCCCTAAAATACATTCCTGGCATAACCCTGGATGTGTTTCAGAACAAGTGAGAAGGAGGTTAGTGCCCTTCTGTCCAAACTTGAGGTTATTTTTATATTCAGATACATTTCTGTGTGAAACAAGACAGTGTTTGTTTAAAGCTTGGGGTTTGCTCCGTGGGGTTACTAAATTGCATGAAAATTGCTGTCAGTACTTGAGAAACTGTGCCACTGGTATTTTTCTCATATTTCTTTCTAGATGCTTTGAGCTGTTTTTACTTAATACAAACGTTATTGTAAATATTGATTTGCCCGGGCTCCTAATAGAAGCTACACTGTTCATGTTGGTGTTTGTTTTGGATAATGGAACCCAGTGATGCTTGATCCCTTGGTGATGTTTTTCCTGTTTTCACTTGTAAGTTTCTATGTGGCAGCACATCCAGGGCAATTTTATTTTTACACTGTTAATTAGAAATAGCAGGTTTGATTAGTATTTGTAGTTTAAGGATGTGAGCTTAGCTTACACTTTCTACATTTCAACAAAGAAACATAATTGATGAGTAAGGCAGGTAAGGGATTTGGCTGCTAGTACTCAAGTTTAACAGTATAATAACAGGAAAACCCTGAAAATTCAGGATTAATGAATGCTGTTCTTGAAAGCTGTACTTGCTAAAGCCCTTCTAAACTTTCTAAAGACTGATACTGTAAACTTAATATCCAAAACTGCAACTTTGTTGATGTGAAAGTTACTCTGGTTTTAAGGCAGCTCATGAAATTGCTGATAGACTTGGGACCTGCATTTGCAGTAAGTGATGAAGAGATAGAAAAGTGCTCTGATTGCAAGTTGCTTGGATAATTTTTTTTTTTTTTGACAGAATTTTGAGCTCAATTTTCTTGCTGTGTCTTTTGACAGCCAGTGTTTGCATGGAACTTTCATTTTCATACAGGAAAGATAAGTAGCTGGTAAAATACATGAATGAATGTAGACCCAAGATAACAGGGTCAAGGGTTATCTTTAAGTCTTTGAGGCTGTGGTTACAAATACTGTGAAAGGTGAATCTGAAGCTAGCACTAAGCAGCCATGGCTTTTGTTTTCGTAAAATGCGTCATTATCTCAAGGAATTAAAAAAAGTGCAGTGACAGTTTCAGTTCTAAGTCAGCCTGCACTGGCATTTGGAATATAAGTCTGCTTTAGAGCATTTCTAGACAGTCCAGTGGCTGAATTTGAGACCCTCATCCATGCTGGAGCGGTCTCTGTTGGTACTTGCAGGGCTGAAAGGTATCAGTAGAAGATACTCAGCTGCTCTGGACAAGGGCAGTGACTCCTTAGCAGATACCGTCACCTTGCAATAATAAGAGAAAACTTTCTTGTGTAGCCATGTCTGGAGGGAGAACCTGGGATGTGAATACTGGATAGGTTTAGGTTTTTGAAGCATGTGCATATTTCTTTCCTTGGTGTGTCACACAAATAATGCATGTCTGTCTGAGGACAGTGGTTGTCAGAGCTGTATCTGTTGAACTGTTAGCAGAATTTAAAGCCCAATAGTTCGAGGTTTGTTTCTGTTAAATGAGTGAGGTGATGGTCTTCTAAATCGACATTTGGGATCAAATTAAATGTGTTGTGGGTGGTTGGGGTTTCTTTTGTATAGGTATATATATATATTTTTTTTTTTTAATGGATGCTTTTGGAGGATAAATGTCCTTCTTAGTTTAGGAGAACGTTGCCATCTTCCTAAATTCTTCAGTCCAAGAGATGCCAAGTAGACAACTGTTCTTAGTTTTATTGTTTTTCTTTTAGGTCTGTCATGATCCTGCAGATGATAACTTTTATCTTGTGATGTCCATGTATCTTGTTTCACTGAGTATAGCGTCTCTTAAACTGTACAAGAAGGCTGAAGTTGAAATCTTAATTTTCTAACTTGAATGTGTTAATAGTAGTGGAATTTTAGTTTTCCTTTTTTAACCAGAGTGTTTATTTCTATGGATTTACCTACTGATCTCTGCTTTTCTGCCCTTCAAATTACTCGGACCCTACAGGTGGATTCTTGTAGCCTTTTATGATCAAGTGTTTCTGATGAAAGTCAGCTTTGCAAGCTTTTTTTTTATACTCACTTGGTAAAGCTGAAAAAGGCTTGTAGTAAACATTGATGAGAGGCAAATGTCACATTTAGGATAGGTAAGATGAGCAAGTGGTCTTCTGAACAGCATTCACTGCAGTAAGCATTCAGACACAGGAGTGTCTCAGGTCTTGCCATTCTCCACTTCCCCTTTACGCTGTGTCAGCAGGAGTGTATTTGCTCACTTACATACTCTACCAGGTGAAATTCATCTAATCCTGGAGAGAAAGTTACACATTAGTAGGTGTTCCTACAAGTCACACTTGTTGGGGCCTGGTGCGTGCATGACAGGAGACACTCAAGCCCAGAGTGGTTTTAGGTAGTAGAAATTTCTGAAGTAGTTTACAAAATCCCACCTGCATTATGAAGGAGAAGAAATCTAACATTCTTCAAACTGTTAAAAAAAAATGTTTTTCAGAACTGTTCTAGTTCCGAATGTGGGTTAAACCACAAGCTAAAAATACTCTTCTTAATTTGAGCCAGTGGGGAGGGGAGCAGGAAAGGTGGCAGCAGTCTGCTGGCAATTTATACAGCACTTGTTGTAGGCTGGAGCTGGTGGCTGGCTGTTAATGGCCTGCCAGGACTTGAGCACAAAAATGTAGGTGTCTCTGATGGTATTCCCAGTAGTGTGTTAAACAAGCAAGGCTGGAAATACATTTCTGAGTAAAATACACTGTCATTGATGCTGGTGACAGAACAGCTGCTATGCTTCTTAGAAGTTGCTTATTTGTACAGAGTGCATGTTCTTGAACTGTTTCTCTTCTTTGTTTACCCACAAGCTCTGTTAACTGACAGTTTTTCATAAACAGATTTTTGTCAAGCCTTGTGGTGTTTATCTTAAAGGTCAAGTGAAGTAGACAAGTCAGGGTAGTTACTGGATTATGCCTTCATTTAGTACTTTAATTCAAACTCAGTGGATCTTGTGACCATTGAGAAAGTTCTGGTTCCTCAACATATCAAGATATTTGTTTCACTCCTTCGGTTTCAGATGTTGCATCTATTATATGGGGCTTTTTGGGGGCTGGGAAAGTGACGTATTACTTTGACAGAAGTAGAAATTGGGAATTTTGCCAAGACTTGCATTACAGAACCACATAGCACTGTAAAACTTCTCAACTTTCTTCAGCAATTTTAACTAGCAATTTGAGATCTTGAAGATGGGGGACAGAGAAGAAGTTTAATTCAAACTATCAATAGTTAGTGGAAAACATTAAAAATATTTTTGGGATTAGTCAAGACATCTTAAATTGTTTAAGAAAAGCCTAACCAAAGAAACACAACAGCAAGAAACTGCCAAGGGTGCTGATTATTTGAAATTACTTGAATGGCAGAAGGTGGTGCAATAAAAAGCTCTTAAAGAGAGGTGGGTGACCTACTGCTTCCTTATGATGCATGTGATCACCGTGCTGGCTGCTGTTACATCTGCTGGCTGTCACTGACCAGTGCCTGCTGTAGCCAGAGTTACAAAGAGCAAGCACAGAGTAGGTGTGTATCAGCCCTCTTCCCAAGTAATCCATTGCTGAGTGAAGGATGTGTGACCCATCTACAGTGGATGTCTGGCAGAAGTGCTGCAGTCAGGCATTCCTTGTGATTTGGGTGTGGTGCAGGAGAGCGTGCAGGGCATGAGCTCCAAGTCAGTGTTAATCTTCAACTTTAGAAAATTTTTCTGCTCTGATGTAGCTGGAGGGAGCATTAAGGGCTCCTAACTCCAAGCCCTGTTCAAGAATGCAGGTCAAGTTTTTTTGTCCTCATTTCTTCCCCACTTCATAGCACTTATCTCATTAATATAAATCATACCTTGTACTTTCTCTTGTGATTACTGTTGCTTGAAAGCAAGTTCTTGTGTAACCTGTCCAAAATGAAATGCAGAAACGTTTTCAAGGGAGTAAGCTCAAGGGGAACAGAAATGGAGGGATTGCAAGAAAGGGAATAAACTCTAAAGCCAACTTCCTACATTGCCTGCACAGGCATGTTACCATGGAGTGGAGTCTGTTTTGAACTGCAGGAAACACAGACAACTTTGTCTGTCTCAGAGCTTTAGAGCTTCGGTAGCTTCATGTCAAATTGTTTTGGGAGCTGCTATACCCGTGCTTCTCACGCGCTGTTCATAAGTAGCCTTAACATACTACACGCTCCTACTACTTCCAACCCTGGCTAAAATAAATATTAGCACATCTACTGTCTTTCTGCAACTCTAATTTTAAAATGAGTTTATATGTAGCTTACTGTTAGAAACAAATGAATTGTTCATTCAGAGCAGGCTGCTCTAAGGTCTGTGTGAGGCTGTAACTGCATGTGTGTGGCACACACTGGAAGACTGTCTTTCATCTTCCTGTGATAACACTTTTTTTCCAGACTGTCAAAGAAACGCAGTATCTTTCCCCAATTAAACCTTGAGAGAGAATAGACTTCAGTCTGATGTTGGAGTTAGGGCAAGATGTCTTTAGGCTTAGTAATAGGATACCTCTAGGTCACTGGGTTTAAATGGAGTGTTAAGTGAACATCATCAAACTTCTACTTGGCAGCTCTACTCTCAGTTCACTTTATACAAACATTAGGTTTGTAGGGTGCAGTCCTGTATTTTTTTTGTATTCTCTGTGGTAGAAGAGAGTTGTCAGACTACCCTCCTATGAAAATTTATAGGAGATCTTGAGTCTTAGCTGTTACTCCTAATTTGGACTGAACTCTCCTTTGCGTTTTGGAAAGCATTTTAAAAATACTTGAACAGGCTTACAGCTTATTAAAGGGTTTGGGGGTGTTTGAGCTTCTTGTGTTAGGAAAAAAAAAATAGCTGATAACTATCTTGTCAGAATCAAGCACTTCTTCTAGTTATATATATGTTATTATATTTATTAGGCAAAGCAAATCTTGGCCCTTTGAATTTAGTGCAAATTGTATTTATGTGTTAGTGGATTTCAAACTGAGCTGTAGTTAGCATTAATACCTGAATTGAAATCTAGGTTTGCTTCCTTGGGTTGGATTTTTAGATTTTTTTGTTTGTTTTTTAAAGGAAACAGATGGATAGTGTCCTGGCCATAGTTTTAAGAAGGGTGTTTAGCAATGGTAAGAATACTAATCTCTGAAAACGTTAAAGAGACTGTCTTGGAACTCGGAATTTGTGGATTTGTTATTTTTCCCCCTGAGGCAGTAGTTGCACAGCTGGGAATGTAGATATTAGTAACTGAGGTCTGAGGAAGCCCAGGAAGGCTCTGAGCAGAGCTGTGCAGGGCAGTGTGTTCCTGGCTGCGCTGTGCTCGAGCAGAACGGCAGGAGCTGCTCTGTCAGCACAAGTCGTGCACAGCTTGCCTTGGCTCGCTCTCAGGAACGAGAGGCAGACTGAAGCAAGCCCTGCGAGTCTTCACCTGGTCAGCCATGTGAGCTCTTCTGGCCTTGCAGGTTCTACTCCACAGTACCTGGTCTGCCTTGCTGAAATGGGCAGAGCTCAGGGAGCACTTGGATAGCTGCTGCTTTCATGGTACAAGGACCAAAATACAATCGGGCTTTTGAAGATGGTGTTAAATTGCCACACCACAGATCTTACGAGTTTTACATGTCGCCCTGTGTGCATAGTGCATAAACCTCTTCTGCCCTTAAGGATTTCTGGCACCTTGTTTGTGGTCAGGAGCACACTACACATTAAAAAAAAAAAAAAAGTTAAAATTTACCATAAGAAGTTAAACATTTAAGCTACTGAGCTGCTTTCCAGAACTGATTTGAACAGCATGTACTGAAGAGTATGCACTTCGACTACTTTTTGTCGGTTTAAATTTTCACTTCAAGTTGTGGGGTTTACAAACTGACTTAACAGTTTGCTTGCCTTCAAGGGCAACTAACTGTCATTGTCACACATGTTCCCATTGGTTCTTCACCTTCTGCAGTGTGACTGTGTTGAGTATAATGTCAGTTCTCTGTGAATGTATCCTTCAGTTACTTTGCAGTTAAAAATGTGGCGATCCTATTTACCTTTGCAGATGTGGAGGTACTGTTGGTGCAATTCTGACATGTCCACTGGAAGTTGTAAAAACACGACTGCAGTCCTCCTCTGTGACTCTCTACATCTCTGAAGTTCATCTCAACACTGTGAATGGTGCTACTGTCAACCGAGTAACCAGAGTTTCTCCTGGACCTCTCCACTGTCTGAAGTGAGTGTACCTGGCACAAAGGTTTGGTCTCATTTTGGGGAGGGAGGAGGACAGGTGTGATGGACAAATCTGTATGAAAGATTCAGACTCTTATGTTTGTCATGATGTTACCAGGAGATGACTTCCCATGTTTTGCCTTTTAACTGTTTCCAATTTTTCAAATGTCCTTCATGCTTGAGCTTTTATCTTGAAGTAGCCAGAGCAGATTTACCTTGTACAACTCACAGCTCATAACTGGATGCCCAGAATTCACTGGCAACAGTGTAACATTTAAGTGCCAGACTCTCACGTTCATTCTGAAAAAGTGTTAGTGTAAGGCTTTTTTTAACTGTTTTGTGTCCAAATCATAGAAGTTACTGAATATGGAGGCAATTAAAATTAACTCAGCCTTTTAGTCTCTTTCAACTTTCACCACCAACACAGTTTGTCTTTGAATGTGTTCTGGTGGATGTGTGATTGATTAGTAACACTCTTCTAGAGCTAGTAAGAAATAGCTAAGGCCAGCTTTTGCAATGATCTGGGATGCCTTGTTTGTGTAGTGCCTCACTGAATGACAGCTGCCTTTCATCTCTTTGCTGGCAGTGCTTGTGTAGTTCAGGAGCCAGCAGGAAAGTTGTAAGGCCACAGTTAAACTGCTTGTAACGCCCACAGGAAGGGATCACTTCACCCTGGGGTACTTGGGCTCACCAGTTAAGGGGAGGGGAGGTACCTTCAGTATTTGGGGATGAGGGGAAATTTCCTCCAGGAAGGACCTGCTACTGCTTCTTACTTTAGAAAGTTGGTTGAGTCTTGACAAATTCTGGGTTTCAAGTTCTTTAAATACAGTAAATATGAAAAAATCCCAAGTGACATGGCAATGGACTGTGACAATAGAAATACATAGGTGCAGGACATAGTCACTCTTGGTTAAGATACTAGGGCTGTTTAGTGGGCAAGTAAAACTAGATTCCTTTGTCACTGTCATGCCCTTACTGTCAGTTGATATTTTTTGACTCATAGTTGTCAGAGTTTGGTTGTGTCATAGCAAATTCAGTGCAGTGCTCCAAGGCTCACATTACTCAGTCTAAAAGCAGAGTGAATCAGGCAAATTATGTCAGAATTTCAGTGAACTGACTGCTGTAGAATCATTTCTGCATCTTAAGCATCAGTGGAGGTGACTTCTAAGGTATCTCTGTCAGGAGACAAACTCAGACGAACAGGTGACTCTACTGACTGGCAACAAAAGCAAATTCTTTTGTTCTTAGATATTTGTGTTGCATGTCATGTTGCATATTCTCATCATTCATCTCGCACAATTTAAACCTGAGGTCTTGCTAATGGAAATTTCATCAGCCTCCCAGTGCAGGCTCTCCATGTGACATAAGAAGGTCAGTTGAGGTCATATGGGGCACTTATCCTGCTCTTCCAACCATGGATTTGCCCTTACCTGCTTTCAATAAACAAGTGCAGGCTCTGGGATCTGCTCTTTAATGCAAAGGTTTGTATCTTATTTTCAGTGCAGCCTCTGGTGCTCCTCCAGCTGGTGTCTGTGAATGGAAAAGAGCATCAGTAACTACCTCCATTACAACTGTCTGTTGCAACCTCTCTTTAGCTCTTTGCTGCTCTGTCAAATTCTGGGACTGTAGATCCAAAAGAAGCAAATAGACCTGGTACACTTCATTCCTACGTTTCTAAGACACTGAGATTCCTGCTGCTTTAAATACATGTGTATATATATGCTATATGTGCATATATACACATGTAACACATGATGTGGTGGTAGTGATCTTTAAGTAGTGGTTTAAGTGAACACAGATCATGTTAATTGGGTTCAGCATTGCAAGGCATAAAAATGCTTTCAGGATGACAAGAAAGTCCAAGTTATTTGTATTTCCAAGGTGTCTTTGAGTTCGATATTCCAATTACTGCTGTGGAGCAATGCTGCTCACATAGTGAAATGATAGCTAATTGTTATGGACACAAAGCTGGAATGTTACTGAACACATTATATGTCAGTATTCCTAAATAGAGGTGGTAACTGCAGAACCACTGTTTTATTTTTGCTTAGTGAAAGTCAAGGCAAACTTTGTTTGATTTAGCAGCAGAGCAATGGTGAATCAGCTATTGGAAGTCAGAATAGGTTTGGAATCTCCTTCAGTGCTATAGATTGCTTTTGCTTCTCATAGTAAATTCCAAACAAAATGGCCATTTATACAAGGGTAGTTTGCTTTATTGAGTAGTTGACTTGTCATTAACCTGCATGGCTCTTTGAAGAAGAAATATACGGGAGAACTATTTGTGTGCATTGGCCAGTGTTTCTAAATCAGTAAGTGCAGGGTTCTGTTTTGCAGCATCTGGGAATGTAGTTAATTCTTAACTTTAAATCTGGTTCTAAAGTAATTGCTAGAGCAATTTGCAGTAATAGGATGCAGGTAGTCCTTGTTTCTCTTCCCATGTCTTACCATACTTTGTAAAATACCAGTGATTAGCATCTAGATTGTGGGGCAGATTGATTTCACTAAAACTGAATATTAATGCGTGGCCTCTTACTGTGCCAGGGTACCTTGCTGCATAATGGTCTTCAACTCTTCCTAAAATCCACAACTACATGGGATCTGTATTGCAAAACTAAAGGACTAATAATGCCTTATTTGAGGTCTGTTGCGGGTTGGGTTTGGTAACTGGGCAGAAACACCATTTAAGTGTAGTGGTTTAACTTTAGATTTCAGTACATACTCACTGTTTTGTGAGATAAGAATTAGGAGAAAGCAAAAGCAGGCACAACTTACAGACTATTAATGAGTTTATTAATAGATTTAAAAGACAGAAGGAAAAAAACCTGCTGTGGTGTAGTACATTTCTTCTATGAATCTCACAGTTCTTTTACACTGCAAGCCATAGATCATCACATGGGATTATTAAGGATGAATTATGTTGCCTTAAACGCGAAGGTTTTTCTCTTGTGCCCCCAGTCTCTTAAAAGCTTTTTTCTTTCTTTGCTTCTAAGCAGCCCGGCATGGGCACTGTTTACAGTCTTCACGGGCCACACATGAATGTCCATCCCCCCATGTACTTTAAATGGTTTAAAGAAATGCACCGTTCGATGTTACAGTTCTTTACCAC
>VZTI01003805.1:1419160-1472378 GCA_013397865.1 Struthidea cinerea | reverse complement strand
GGGTGGGCAGAGACCCCGGCCCAGCCTGGCGGGTCCTGGAGGCCGAGGCCACCCCCCCCACCTTTCGGCAGGCTAGCTGGAGAGGAAGGCCAAATCCCACCTTCCCGTGCGGTTTAAATATGGAAATTTAGAGAAGCGTTATTGGTTTAAAAGGTTGCCTGTCAATTCAGGGTCAACCCACTACAGGTCTCAACTCACTGCTTGTATCCCTGCTTCTCTGTAAATTCCACAAATGGGGAAGGTTACACCTGATGCCACCCCAGTAGTCTTTCCTGAGCTGTGTTCATAGTAGACATGGTACAGGAGATGTGAGTACTGTACTGTGGCTGTGACTCCGCATGGGTTGCACTCCTGTCTCAGTTACTATCAGTGAATTACCTTGTGTGGACAGGTAAGGATTGTCTTCTCTGCAACAAGTCAGAAAGCAAAAAACCACTGACTCCACAGCCCAGCAGCAGTGCTTGGGTAGGAGCACACAGGTAGTTCAGAACTGATAGGAGGGAATCCTGCCAGCTTCTAGGAAGGGCCAGCCTCTAGGAAGGGCCACTTCTCACATTGAAGTTTTCAACTTCCTTTTGCTACAGGCAAAATAATCACCATGCTTTAAAGAAAAAGCTAAGAATGGGTTTCTAGTTGACTGCTTAGTGGATTTCGGTAATTTATGGGTATGAGGAAAGCAGCCTTACAGATACAAACTTCTGCCATGGAACTTGGTGTCCTGTTGGGAACCTTGTGGAATCACACTGGGGTAGCACATGCAAAGCCATGTCGAGGTCTCTCTCTTTTTGAGAAGAGATAATAAATTGCCAAAGGTGTCCCTGGCTGGGTGTCATAAGCAGTAGAGCATCTCCAGAGTGGCTCTTGAACAGCAATGACTCAGTGAAACTGAACTTCCGAAGTCTCTCTCCTCTCCTTCTCTCTTGCCCTTTGTTCTCTGGCTTTCCCACTCAAAAAAGTTCACAAACACTGGGAGCTGAAGAGTGGTGAAAGGAATGTAGCGTAGAATAAAATATTTTTGTTTCCTGAACAATCTACAACCTACATGAATGGTAACATTTCCATGCTTTGTATTTTCTCCCTGATTCAAGAAGGCTTTCTTTAACTTCCTCACAGACAGCTCCGTGCATATATGTGTTCCTATACATAAGTTAAATCTGTATTGAGATCTTAAGTTGTACTTCTGCATTTAGTTTATGGTTTTCATGGTATGTTGAGCAATAATGTAATTTTTTTATGCTGATTCTAGGAAATTACTAATTTTTTTTTATGGTCAGCACTGTATTATTATCAGTTACTATGGAAGTTTTTCACATGATATATAGCTTTGGTGGTTAGTGCGTTCTTTAATTTTGCTGTGAATGTTACAGTATTGTCTTTTTGTTTTCTAGGATGATCTTGCAAAATGAAGGCCCTCGTTCTCTATTCAGAGGGCTGGGTCCTAATTTAGTTGGTGTTGCACCTTCCAGGTGAGTACAGATATGCACAATAAATGAAATACATTAAGGAATTTAAGATTTATTTGAAAAAAGTCTTGCATCTGCAGTTGTAAATACTTAATTAGCAGCAAGTAACCTTTGGTTCCTGGGGTAATTTTTTGCCTGAGGGTTTGAGCCATTTATGTACTCCAGACCTCCAGCTGTCTCAGCATTTCTTATCCTATGTGCTACTCTAGTAGTGTTTACTGTTGTGTGCTATCCCTTGTGCAGAGTTTTGTCCAGTTAAAAAGAAAAAATCTTAACAAATTGCACATGTAAACTATAAGTTTGGATCTTGGAAAATACAAAGGTAGACTTAGCTTTCAGTTAATCCTTCATCTTCAGGAAGCAATTATGTGACTGCAGCCTCAAAACGCTGGGTCTTCCTTCCTGAGTTCTGGTGAAGCACAGCCTGGTGCTCCCCTGCAGGAGGAGAAAGCCTGTTCTGAAACTTCCGAAAGGGTGAGACACTGGGTATGATGAGAGACTCAGCAGCTGTCCCAGAGAAAGCAGATCCAGCAGTGGGCTGGGCTCCAAAGGGTACTGGGGCAGTGCAGGGCCGAGGATGTAAATCTGATGTAGTTGGCAGTGGTGTTGCTGTTGTCTGTCGCTCTGCATCAGCACAAATACTCCAGCTCCTCAGCTGGTGCTGGCAGGCAGAGAGAGGAGCAGATTATGCCAGAGTTTGAATTTATCCTTACATAGAACTATTAGCTGAAGTTCAGTCCACAAATAGGAGAATATGTAGGAAGAGTACAGAAACAAGGCTGTGTAAAAGTAATATAATTCCTTAGGCCTGGATGAGGATAGTTGAAGTTGTTTCCTGGCTCTTACTTTTTCTTCTTTGTTTAAGAGAAGAGCCTTTATGCAGGGGGAATATATTCCACAAAGGTTTTATTCTTTCCTTGACTTAGTGCCCTGCTTTTGTTTGTTTATTTATTTTGTTTGAAGAGAAAGCATTCTTATCTCTTGCACACTCAGTTGGAGAGTATCTTAACTTTTCTGGTTTGAGGTATTTGGGTGTTTCTGAAAAATATTACTAGACTGAACTTTAGATCTGATGAGGTGATGCTCTTTAGATCCTCTGCATAAATAAGAGAAAAACACAATGAAGGAATTAGATTATCTTTATTTTAGCACATTTTTTAAGGATTTGGGAATATCTGAGGTATTTTCTGATCACTAGCTTAGCACCAGTCTTTGGAAAAGCTGAAATAAACCCAGTAATGTTTTTGTTCTTGACACCTATGGGATGTCAGCACTTCCTAGTCTGGAGAACCTGTACTTTTGTACAATAGTCTGTTCTAGTAAATGTTTAATATTGATATCACTCTAATAGCCATTTTTACCCAGGAATGGTATCCATTGCGTAAGTGTCTGTCCTCCATGAAGAATATCCTCAGCTGAAAAAAAGAAATTTTTTTTTCAGTTAATTATATGTGAAACCTTCTGTTTCCCTTTGGTTCTTCCCCCAGGTGAAATACTTAGCTTGTTGCCTCCCATCCACCATACCAAAAATGTCAGCTTGATATAGTGTGCAAACCTTATTTATAAGCACATCTTTATTTCCCTCTGGCTGATTCTGTCTTCAACCAGTACTTCATTTCAATTAAGCATTAGCTAAGTGGATTTAACATCAGCTCTTTGTTTAAATAAGCTGTAGAGAAGCATGTTTCATAACACATCCAGTGTACTTAACTGAGTTCAGGTTCCATTTCAGAAATTACACCCCCAAAACAAGCACTTTATCTTTTTTGTAATAAAGAAAAACATGTTTGCACAGCTAATGATGTTAATGTTCTGCTCGGGAAAAGTGGCACGTTCATTTTTTTTTCCTCTTGCTGAGAGGTGTCTGTAGATATAAAACACCTGAGTTACAACCTGAAATGTGAGGTTTAGATGTGCTTAAAATAAGTTTTGTAGCTTTAATGACCGAAACCAAGCATTTTTCATAATATATTGAATTGGGAATTGGGGTGCAGACTCTGTCTAGCTTTTTTTTTGATACCAGCTCACAGACTTGAGTGTAGCACAAGTTTACAACATTTTTCATGGTGTATTCAGAGAAAAAATCAGTGTCTATTATAAATACAGAACTCTGGAAACAAAATGTGAATCGCAGCTTCACAGCTGTTCTAGCATTTAAAGCATAAATATTTATAACCACAAGTTATCAACATTTAAATCTTAAATGCTCTAGTAATAAGAATGTTGTTTGGTTTTTTTAAGAGGCTACATACTTGCTAGTTTTCTTCAAATTGTCCTGCTCTTGGAATGAGTTTAGGTCCATTAGAAGAAATTTGTTCTATTACTAATGTTGAAGAATACTGAAACTTTTTCAGTGTTTTTCTTCCCTGGCTGAACTTCCTAGTGTCAGAAAAATCACTGCCATATTTCAAACTATCTGTCCTTCCCCTCACTAACTGGTAATTGGAGCTGTTATGTAGGGGGAAAAAAGTTCAAGTGTCGTGTTTAGTTTTTTCTTTTCCATTCCTAGTATAGTCCCACTACTTTGCAGGAGTTAATCCTTGAGTAGTTCTTTACTGAGGAAGGAAGTTTTAGCCCAAGATAGTCTTCAGTCAGTGAAGGTAATGGCTCTGCTCGTTAAGGATTTTGACATGTTAAACATAACATAACTTGGATTTTGTTCTAATTTTAGAGCAATATATTTTGCTGCTTACTCAAACTGCAAGGAAAAGTTGAACAATATTTTCAATCCAGATTCTACCCAGGTACACATGATTTCAGCTGGTGTGGCAGGTAAGGATCTGTAACTTTTTAGCTTCATCCTACAGTCATATCTACAAATGAGAGGTGACAGTAAATGTGGAAAAAAACCCCCAACAAAACAGAACATGTTCAGTAATTGAATGATTTCTTTTTAGTGGTTATCTGCCTTGGCCTCTCATTAAGCAGGCTCTCTGGAGAATTATATGCATGAAACTGCACTGAGTGATAAATAACAGTGTGTGTGAGCAGTCTTCTCTAGAAAACCTGCATGCCTGCTTTTTCAGTTGTAAATTTGTGAAATGAAAAATGTAACCTTTCAAAACAGTAACTTGTTCCTCTGTAAGCTATAAACATTGTTTGCACTGACTTCTGGTTTAATTCTTCTTAATCAGTTTTTTTTACCACCACTTTCTGCTACAGCTTTGTATATTTGACTTATTTTTGTCTTTCAGAAATGTGCCTGCAGTTATTTGTGTAAATTATATGTAACACTCCCCCCTCCTTTGCTCGTATGCCAGTCTGTGAGAAGCTTGTTCTACCATTAAAGAATCAGAGAAGAGCAGATTTTTCATAGTTTTCATGTGTTTTCATCTCCGAAGAAATAATTAGTATTTTATATCTGCAGCGTAACTCTGGTGTCTCTTAGCAGCTACCAATATTTGTTGCTTGATTTGTATATTCTGTGCTTTGGGATCATTAACAAGGGGGAGTTAAAGGTGACTGAGCTGAGTTATGGTCATGGACTTGTGCTGGGAAAATCAAAACTCGGGCTGGCAACACTTTAATCTGTTGTTGCCTGTGCCTTTCCTGCACAAAAACAAATTTTCAGATTGTCTTTTATAGGCCATGGGCACTTCACAGATGAATTCTGACAATTTAATTGTTGAAGCTTCTAATTCCTGTCAAATTTTACAACTAGTCTACAGAATGTGAGTACCAGCAATCTGGAATGGACTCACAAAGGTGTGATGTCAGAATAAAGAATAGGATTGGTTTTTTATTTAATGCTTGCTAATAATCTGATACATAGAGATTTTACATAGCATATAAAATATAAGTGATGTTAGCTTTATACCTAAATGACACTGATGTTCATCTCTGGCACGTGAATGTTGTGGCAGTTTTTAATCTTTAAGGTGTAAGAAGAGCTCTTTTATTTCACCCAAGTCAGACAAGGATGATGCAGGGTTTGGTTTTTTGATCATCTAGAAGTGTGTGTTTTTGTTTGTAGGTGAACAGCATGGGGAATGGGATGGAAGGGGATTTAATGAAGAGTTCATCCTAATCAGTTAATTGCATCAAGAAAAATGAAGAATCTTCAGGTTCTTGTTAAGGGAATAAAACATGTCTTTAATTTGGGGGCAGGGGGAAGTGTGGGTGATATAAACAGGTCTGTCCTCAACTGAAGACAACTTGTGCATCTCGTGCAGTGCTGCAGACAAATGAAGGTTCTGAGTGTTCCTCATCTTTGGAAGTTCCTGCCCTCATTCTGTTTATGGAGATGTGCTGCAGTGCCTTTTCCTGAGTGTTTTCAGCCTCAGGCTGTAGTTTGTCATAGAGCTCTGTAGCCGCTTCCCTTCCAAGGCTGGTGGTGTGCGTTTGTACGTACAGCTGCGGGACACTGGGGAAACGGATTTGAGCCTTAATTGCTGTTTGCCTTTTTTTACTTTTGTGTACAAGTTTCACCATTGAACAGCTCTTGGGGCTGTTAACTTTCTCACACTTCCCAGGTTCTGCAGTTGTATTTCTAAACCACAGTCAGTGAAACAGAATGGTTGGTGCAGGTTCACACCATAGGTCTTGGCACTGTACAGTACAGAAATTCTCAGGTTCTTTGGCAAACATTTCAATTCTCTGTTCTGGTGTTATTCTGATACATGAAAAGGACACTGCAGTTAAAATTAATAGTGCTTTCTTGGGAATGTGCTAACCTTGTTTTGTAATTCTAATATATTTCAGAAAATGCACTTAAACCAGCTATTAACAGTTTTACCTGCAAGGTTTGTATTGCTGTATGATGCAAATCACCTTAAAGAAATGGCAAAATAACAGGGACAAGATCAAATGTGAGCTGTTATTTGGTTGACAGGTTAATACAGAAGATTGTTGCGATACTTGCTTTGGAACCTAAGATTTCAAAATTGGCAAGGTGGATAAATACTTCAGAATTAGCAAAAAATATTCAGTATTGGTGTTTTTCTTTTTCAGCTGCCATTGGTTTCAGTAAGGAGTTGAGTAATTCAGTCTTAAATGAGGGTTGGTTTTTTGTTGGTGGTTTTTTGGTGGGTTGGGGTTTTTTGGATATGACCTTGCTGTTTCATAAAGTCTAATACCTAATTAGCATGAAGTGGGATTTGCACTTACAAAGCTTTTCCTGTGGGTTGCAAAATACAGTAATGATGCAAAAATACATTTAAAAAAAAAACAATTGTAACATTGTTTTATGAAAGTACTGCAAATAGTGAATTTTCATCAACTTTAAATTCTGTTTATTTGTATCATGTGCTAATACATGTCTCAGGCTAGACTGATGTCATTGTTAAACAAGGATTGTTTTACGCATATGGCGTTTTTGGGAGCTTTTGGGAAAAGCTGAGCTATAGTATTTTAAGCATTTTTTCTTTTGTTGGTTGGTTTTAGGCCTGATTCTTCCTTCTCAAAATATACATTTGTGGTTTTAAGATTCTTCTACTAAGTTTGTTTTATCCCTAGGAGAATGAATTATCTACATATTAGTAACTGATGCCTTATGCCAATAGAAATGAATGCTGTCTTCTTGCTGTGCTAGTTTCCAGCATATAGAGCACATCCCCTTCATACCTAAAATATCTGTGTTGACATGAAGAAGTACTCAGCAATCCTTTTTGCTACTCCTCAGCATATCATGGTTCTCTTTTTGCAAACCAGGGCAGGGAATGTATCTGAACTTACTACAAGACTGAGAGTGTTTGCTTGTGTGAAGAAAGTTGATTTCTGGACGTTTCCAAGTTAGGCTAAAATCTCAGATTCACTATAAGCTCTGCCTTCTCGTTGCACTCAGCCTCTCACCACAGAGAAGAAAAAGCTGTAGAGAACTGAATGATATACTTGATTCCTGTATGGCTTTCTTGTTTGCTTTTTTAATGATTCACAGCCTCAATCAGACAACATGGTTGCAAATCTGCTGCAAAACTACTTTGCCTTGTATGCTGTTGCTGTTTTTTCTAGCACTTTACTGGCAAACCAACCCAAATGCAGATTTTATTTATTTATTTAAAAATAATTGGGACCACCTTATTACATAGCAATACATTACTTTTGTAAGTTTTTAATACTATGCACACAATTAATTCATACCAAATAAAATGCATATTTAGTTCACTGACCCTAGAAAGTTGGATTTCATAAGGCATCTGTCTTTGCTTTTTCAGTCCTAAGACTAGGCTAGCTTTTGTGAATAATATTTTCAAGAGAGTGGGGAAGGAGGAGGGTTCACTTGTAAATTTGCTATATAGGTAAGTATTTGGAGATGTAAAACTAAACTGCTGCAAATGAGCAGAAATTTCAGTACTCAGTGCATTTTACACATCTATTTTAATATCTGTGGCCTGTTTTGATTATTTTTCTTTCTTTTTTTCCTAAACTTTTACCTGCAAACAGTTAGATGTCCCAATAACTAATTGACAAATCCTTCCTCTGGGATTCGATTTGTACACTTGTGTCTGATGAGGTCACTGCTTGTTGTTATGATACAGAAAAGCCTGTGTCTATTTTAGGCATTTACTGTACATTTCTCCCGTGAAAAGAGTGAGATCGTGTCATCTCATGCTCCCCCTCCGCAGGTCACTTCCTGCAGCAATATGGACTAACTTAAACCTCGTGAGTACTGAACTGAGCGTCTCTTGCAGCCTCTAGTGTAAGAACCACACATTGGGTTTGTGATATCTATTGAATAAACGACGTAAGGGGAAGGCACTTCTAGTTTGAACTCAGATGATGTGCATTGTGCAAAGACATCACTTTACATTAACTCTGTTTAGAGTGGATTTTTTTCTGTGCAGTTCAGGGAAAGGTAGGAAATACCTTTCACTGAGAGCTGCTACTGTACTTAGCTCTGGCTAATTGAAAGCCCCTGCTGGGTTAAACAAGGCATTTTGGGTTTTTTTTCCCCAGTGTTCCAGAGCTGCCTTTAAAATGCTGCAGCTGATATTCTGTGTTGTCACATTTATTTCAAAGACCTCTTTTCTTTTTCTTTTTTAGTATGTGTATATAATCTCCTTTCTGTCTCTTTCTGTTTACTCTTTTGGTTTGTTTTTATTTTACTACTTTGGATTTTTAATTCATCATTCCATGTTCACATGCGTCTGTATCAATTACGTTGGCTTATAGATTAAAAAGCACCAACCCTATCCTTTGAAATATGATGCATAATAGGAATACCTGGGATCTTACCTGTCAGTAGCTGGGATAGCTGAAAAAGTAGATTGAGATAATTCTCTCTGAAACTGGAATACAATAAAATAAAACATATAAAACTACAGGAGTTTGTAATAGTGCCAGATTTATCTGTACTTGTTCTGAATCTGGGATCTTTCTTGAGAGTGCAACACATTGATAGGCATTGTAAAGCATTATAAAGATCACTGAGGCTTTTAAAAAGAGAAAAGGAAACAATTGATGGAGCTTCATGGCAGTTGCTGAAAGCCCCCAGACTTTGTTTTAACAAATATTTTTGCTACAGATTTTCTGTACTTAAAAATCAAAGTTTATCTTCTCAGGGATCCCAAATGGTGTGTGTCATGGTTTGGAGGGCTTTCCTTGGTGTCAGCATCACTCAACTCTTAATTCATTTTTCTTCTTCATTAACTGCATTTACTACATTAGCTGTAAGAATTGACCTGTAGTCATCTCATCTTGAAACCTAAATTATTGGAGGCCCTTTGATTTGAAAACTTTGGTCTGAACTGTCAATTTAGACTTATGACAGCCCTGGGGAAAAATACTGGCCATGTTGCCGAGTGTCTGATCCTGCTGTTGGAGGTGCTGCATTTAAATAATGCTTACAGTGACCCCAGGAGTGCAGTTTTGAGTAGAGTAGGGGCTGCATCCTGTGCCAACTACTTTTTACTGGAAATTTCCAGTATACTTTTCCCAGCCAGCCTAGAAGTATCAGGCTGCTGCTACGGGTGAATACAGTCACTGCTGTCACTCAGCCACTGCCACTGATGGTACCTATGCATTGCCTGTTCCAGAGTCAGGATTTGCAGAGACTCTTATTTTGAGTTGAATATGAAGGAGGAAGACAGACTGTATGTTACAGTCTAACAGTAACAAAATTCCAAAACACGCAACCTAAATAGGAATGCAAAAGGCTTTTTGGCTTTGTTGATTTGTAATTAAGAACTAGGAGAGACTTAAGAACTAATTTTGGTTTTTAGAGAAGTCTTCCCTGGAAGATGTGTTGGTAGGGGAAGTGAGTAATTTTTCCCCACCTTATTTTAAATTCTTTGTTGCAGTTTTGTGCATTTCCTAGTGCACTTCATGCCACAAAGATTCTGATTGGAAGTCAAAGATAATTAAAACTTTATTAGTGCCAGTGTAAAGAAATAAAAACATGCAAGAATGAAGTTTCCTTTCAGTGTAGTTGAACTCAGGCTCAAGCCCTGTTGGAATCCATGGAGTTTCTGTGACATTAAGTGGCAGGTCAGACAGGCTCTGGCTACTTGAGCTACAGAGCCTGTTTTGCACATGTGGTGTTTTAAAAACATCCCATGCCTTGTATGGCAGAGTGGTTCCCCCACTGCTTTGAGTTTTTACATTATTATTTACCTTCATGAAATAGAGTTATAAAACTCTTGGCTTGTTAGGATTTCTCTTCATCATATGAAGCGTCTGTAAGTACTGAGAAAGGAAAAATGAGTAATGAATCAGAAAAAAGAAAGCCAACTCCAATCCTTTATTATCTACCACAGGAAGTTGCTTAATTAAGAAGTTTTGAGTCAGTTTAAAAATCTGTTTAATCAGAAGATTGAACAGAAACCTCCAATCTGTTTTTATTCCTTTGGTATAGAAAACCAGCTCAATCTTAGGAGCTGCCAAATCTGGTAATTTGTTTTTAGAACTTGAACTGAAAACCATAATGACCTGTTTAAGCTTTGGGGGTGGGCACAGATCAAACCTTAGAACAGTTAAGATCCCCTGGCATTTCCAAGTATTGCAGACCTTTGTGTGCAACGTAAACCTAGATTGTGATTGAACAGGAGTAACATGTATGCAACTAGTTCTGCTAAATCTATTTCTGTGAGCTGTTACTGATCTGATAAACGAGCTTATCAATAGCTTATCAATGTTGCTGGATAAGTACCGTACCCCAGCCAAGCACTGACCGAGGTAACTCTGTCCTTCCCCACACCCCCAGTCTGTCCCCGTGCAGGAGAGCAGCATGTCGTTGTAGTGATATACCAGCCATGTGTGTCACTTAGAGAGCAAATGTCTAAATTTATCATCTCTTGCCTGGCCATGTTCCAGCTTTTCCTTTTTCCTTTACTCTCCTGCAGACATGACACCTCATTGATGGTGCATGTGTGGTATTACAGCTCGAGATGATTTTTTTTATTTCACTTTTTCTCAGAGCTGCCTTTCACTCTGCTTTCTCTCTCTCTCTCTCTCCACAGTTGTACAGAAGTAAGAGTGATTCTTACTTCTTTTTTTTTTCTTTCTTTCTTTTTTCCTTTTTTCTTTTTTTGTTTTCTTTTTTCTTCTATTTTCCTTAGTGGACTGAAAATCAAAGCTTTAACCCTCAGCCCTTGTGCAAGCCTCAGTAGTTGCTGTCTGTCTGAATAGTTAGAAGTCATAGTATTTACTTTAACAATTTAAACACTCATATGCTTGTAAAAGTATTCCAAGGCCAGCCAACAATCTTTGCTTTGAATACTAAATAAAAGATTAGCACTCAAATTTAACTGCTCTTTATAGTTCAGTATTAAAAGGTCTCTTAATTTACAGTAATATATGCCTTTTAACTGCACCAAAAGTAGTATTTATTCAGTCTGCATGCTTTTAAACTCGGATTGTATTTCAGGTAACAAAGTAGATTGAGACAATGTTTTATAGCATCTCAAATTGCTATTGCTGTCTCTGCAATGCATTCTTATTGACATTTTTGCCCAATTGGCTGATATTTGTCTAGTTGGCATTGCTGTTTTGTGGTGTCAAAACAGGGCTGGTATTAGATAGGCAGAGAACTGTACTTAATTTGGCTTATTTTATATGGGGCATCTCTTGCTAAGAATCAAACTTACTCAATATTCATGTAAAATTTAAAAACAATCTAAGCGTTTATTGGCTGTATGGATTCACAAAATGTCAGTAAAATGGGGACTTTGGAAAAATCAGTATAGTCCGAGTTTTTGCATCCACTGTACCTTACTGTGTGCATTTGGAACTTAGATGCAGCTGTTCTTGTGATATTATCACATCTAATTTTGTTCTTTTTACATTTTTTAGGCTTTACTGCGATCACAACAACTAATCCCATTTGGTTGGTAAAGACACGATTACAGCTTGATGCAAGGTAAAGTGACAATGGGAAACGTCGCTGCTCTGATAAGATGGTACTCAAGTGTTGTGAATCTGTTCTGCATCCCAAAATAGAATGATTTCTTAAACATTCAACATTGCAAATTTGGAAAGTTGATGCTGGTCTCTCTACAAGTTGTACTATCATTTCTCTCTGTTTTAATCCATTCTGAGACATGCTTGAGGCACTGTAGTAGACTGACCAGCAAATTTGGGATGAATTACAATGTTAACAGTTGTCTCATTAAAATCATGTTCTACCAATATGCTTACATTTTCATTGAGTAATACATTCTCTTTAACTGTTGAGCTAAACATTCCTGAAATATGGATTAAGTATTATAGCAAATGTTTAGAAAAAGGCCTTAGACATCCTCAGGGATTTTTTTTGTTGTTGTGGCTTTTTTTTTTTTTTACATACAATGACTTATAAAAAGGGAAAGGCTTCTTTCATGGATAGAAGTACAGGAACTGCCCTAATGTGGGATAGTCAATAAGTTGTCTGGACTTGGCACAGAATTTACTATAGAAACTGTTTATTATAAAACTTGCAATAAAAATAGAATTTTATGCAAATGGGAAGGAAGACAGACCTCTATGTTCCCATCTGTTTAAAACTGTAGGGAGACACTGATATGATGCCGTATGATATGTGTCCATATAAGTTACCATAACTCCTTAGAAGGTTATCTGCTGTTCTCTGCTGTGACTTGCTCATTCAGAGCTCTGCTGGCACAATCTGTGTGCCTGCACTTGCAGCTGTTGTGAAGCACATCTCATGCAGCGTTGTTGTGGGTTTGCATAGCTGTGTACAATATTTAACTACTTCAATATGCACAACTCAATTCAGTGAGCTCAAAATGGGAATAAAGCTTTATTTGCCAAATACTGCTTGAAACAGGTATGTCTAATGAGCATTTTCCTTGACATCAGCAGTGGCTTAGTTCAATCAAATAACAGCTCCCAGTGTTGTCTTGGTTGCTGTGCCAGTTGTTTGCTGAGAGCTGTAACGCTGAAGGCTGCTGTTAGAACTCCTGGCCACTGTATGCTGTAGAGCTCTTTATTGAGGCAACAATTAGGGCAAATCCATTATGCAAAAGGAAATGGTCATATTTCTCATGAGTCACTGACATTGATAGCCCATTTGGGTGTCTGTTTCCAAGCAGTTTAGTCTATTGTTGCATGAGAATTGGGGAGGCCTAGAGCGGCTCAATGTTTCTATGTGATACTTTTTCTTTAGTCACTGTGTGAAGTTTGGCTTGGATTCCGTGTAATGCTTTACCTGCATTTAGTGCTGAAGGCCTTTGAGGGTTTCATGTTCTGTGTGTTCTTAGCTGTATCTGACTTGGAGCCCCTCAGCATCAGTGTTGGGTATTTCCTAAGTTTTCTCATCACTCCAAACCTGTTTAATTATTTTCCAGTCTCACTGGTTGCACCAGTTGATATTGGACTTGTTTTCTCCTTTTTAGGAATCGTGGAGAAAAGCGAATGAGCGCTTTTGAGTGTGTCCGCAAAGTTTATCGCTTGGATGGTTTTAAAGGCTTTTACCGGGGAATGTCCGCATCTTACGCAGGCATATCTGAGACTGTTATTCACTTTGTCATTTATGAGAGTATTAAGAAAAAATTACTGGAGTATAAGACTGCTTCTGCCTTAGACAATGAGGATGAATCAGCAAAAGAAGCATCGGACTTTGTTCGAATGATGATGGCTGCTGCCACTTCCAAAACGTGTGCAACATCAATAGCATATCCCCATGGTAAGTGGGACATGTGCAGCTGAGACCCTGAGCCAGATCCATCAAAAGGAGTCTTCTCAGTGAGATTTGTAGCCAGCTTTGGTTTACTTGTTCAAGAAATATTTCCCTGTCTAAATACCAGATTTAGCAGGTCAACATGAGTATAGTATTCAGAAATGGAAGTGCTTTACAGTGGATATCCAGCAGGGCCTTTTCTTAGGCAATGTTTATTTTGCCAAGGCATTTGCCAGGGTATGGCCCAAGGTACTCTAAGAGCTACTTTTTCATTTGGAATCTTTTCATATACTCAGCAATTTTCCATAATTTGCCAGTAAATTCTTGTTCCGCTTCTAGGGAAACAGGCTGTCTAGTTTGTGTTTCAGTTGGACTTGATCTTCCTGCAAAGTAGTTGTCTATACATTGTTTGTTCATGAACTGAGTGCTGAACCAGTGTCAACTTCGGAGCTAAAATGTAAGCCCAAGCAACAGTCCTCTTCTGGATTGTAGCTAAGCAAATCAATTTGCCTTGTTTAGTCAAATATCTAATACTGCCAAAAATGTAACTCATTTTGTTCTTACAAATACTTGGTTTGCTACTCTGTTTGTCTTCCTCCTCCTTCTTTAAAAGAGGAGTTGTGAGATTGAGACCTCGGGGAGCGGGATTTTCATGTAAAAATCACTGATTGGTTGCTGGGAAAAATAATGAAAAGTGGTGAAAGTAACCACTCATTTTTTTTTCTTCACTGGTTTTCTTTGTACAGAGGTTGTACGAACAAGACTAAGAGAAGAGGGAACAAAATACAGATCTTTCTTCCAGACACTCTCTTTGCTTGTGCGAGAGGAAGGGTATGGCTCCCTGTACCGAGGTTTAACTACACACCTGATCAGACAGATTCCGAACACTGCTATCATGATGTCCACCTATGAAGTTGTAGTCTACTTACTTGATGGATAGCAGTGTGATAAGGCTTCCTGGAAGAAGGTGGAAGACTGAAAGACTGGAGTGGACCACTGAATGTCAATGCCAATGTGGTGGACAAAAGGAACGTTGTATCAGGAACAAGCAGCTGTGGACAAAACAGAAGGTTGATTGTGGGCAACTGAATAATTTTGCTGCCTTTATTGTGTGGTCTCATGTCAATGTGACAAATGGGAACTGCCCCTTAGGGAATGCCTTCGTACGTCTCTTAATTCACAATTATTCCTTTCTTTTCATCTGTTGATCTAGACAAAGCCATTGAGTCATCTTCAGAGACCCAGTGGGTGAGGGAGGGGATGTGAAATATGTTCCTGAGCAGCCCTATTCACTTCTCTTAGTGATTGCTCTCAACTACATCATTTTTGTTCTGTTTTACCGCACAGTAACCTGTTGGAAGAATGGGCAAGACAGTACTTTTATAGCTTTCTATAACTGAAACTTCTGTTTAGTTGCTCTGAAGATTCATAAAGAGACTGAGGTAGTAGTCAGCGTGTAAAGTTTTCCATGTTGCTACCTCAAGACAAAATATGATGCAGGGACCCAGAACAGTTATTTCTTCACTACAAAAGGTGATACCTGCTGTAGCTTTTTGGTTTGGTTTTGACTGTTCTTCTTTTTTTCCTTGGTGTTTGAGCAGTGTTGTAGGTTAGTGAGAGAGGGTCTGACTGTTCAACTCTTCAGGTTATCAGTCTGTTAATGTTGGTGTATGTGGACTTCTAGTCCTGCTGCATCATCCTTTTTGTTTCCTGGAACTTTTCTTAAGTAAGAGACACCCATGAAACCTTGTCCTATATCATCAGTTTTCCTTGCCAACCTGTTCAGGTCACTCACACAGCTAAGGAAGAAGTTGCTGAATGCCACTTTATAACCTTTTTAAGGATTTGTAATGTGATGAGAAATCTCAACTACTCCAGCCTCCCATTTGTGAAGACAGGATTCACTCAGTTTCATGCTGCCTAAGCACAAGTTGTATTACCCTTAAATGTCTGGCAAACCTTGCCTTGGATTACCAGTATTTATATGGGAGTACTGGGGGGAAACACATATCACTGTGGCTAGGGTGACCAGAAAGCAGAAACCATTCAAAGTTGTGATAGATCTTGTCAGTGCAGACAGGCTCTGTGCAGAAGGATGGAGAAATTAGAAATGAGATTTTCTTGAAAGCATTCCCCTTGATAATTGCTGTATCACTTCTGTCAGCTTGAGCCTGTGTACTGAACTGCAGCTGACAGTATAACCTTGTCCTCCATGTTGTCTGATCATTCAGGCATTGGTTTTGTTCTGTAAGCCAATTGCAAAATAATGCCTTGCATTCAGCACTGAAGCGTAGCTGATTTATTCTGTCATAATTTACAGACTTTTCCAAAATCATACAACAGGAGTGTCAAGCAGTTTAATGTTACAGGAAGTTTTACAGCTTTCCAGACAGATACCTTCTCAGTCTGCATCCATTATCCTTACAAGGAAGATGATAATTATAAACTGGGGTCAATAGCTTTCTCCATATAGATGCTGCTACACTGGCATGGACAGAACTGTGCTCTCAGCTCTTCCAGTGTGGTACTTCAGTACACTTGAACTGTGCATCATGTGCAATGGCTTTATTTTATGAATGACTTCTTATGCACTTTGTGGCCTTCTTAGGGCTTATGACTTTTCTTCCTCTTACTGATTATCTGGAATCAAACTGTGTTTGAAACATGCGGTTTGGTTTTAAACAAAGCATGTGGTTTGATTTCTGTGTAAGCTGTGCAGGAGTTTATGCTGTAAATCCATAGCATCTCTGTGGCAGTGGTTCTGTAGGCTCTATGTAAAACCTCAAAGCTTGCAGAACAGTCAGTCTGGGTTTTTCTCGCTTGCTTTCCTTTATTTTGACCCTTGTCATGTTCTCCACACAGTGTCCAAGTATTAGAGTATTTCATGTAATTCTCTGTATTAATTGCTCATCCTCTAAAAGCCACCCATAGCAAGTACAGCGACCTTGCAGTGCTGTATTGACTTCTCTGCTTGGAAAATGTTCCCTTTTTAAAGACATAGCATGGTCTGAGGCGTGACCATGGTGAACTGGATTGTCTCAAAGAAGTGAAAGGAGTGCTTAAATGTGTTTTAAAGTGGGCTTTTTCTAGTGGTCTCTCTAGGAAAAGACTGGAGTGTTTATGACTGACCTAAGCCTTGATGCGATGCTTTTGTTCAGATAAATAAATGCAGGAATAGGGACTTACTGTAATTCATGTCATTTAGAAAGTGGGTCACTCTTCAGGTTATCCACATCACTCAGTCACAGCCAAAACTTAAATTGGCAAAGACCATACTCAGCTTTGGAGTTGATGAATACAGTGAACACTTGGAGTAGCCTAGGCTTCGTGAGAGTTTCTCTCCTCTGGATATATTGCCCCTTGGTTCTGTGTTTGTCTCCCATTCCTGGGTATTCTCTGGAATTCCCTGGGTACTGTGTGTGCCTTCTCTGGGTGAAAGCAGAGCCCCTCGAGTTGATAAGTAGGACATGTTAACAAGGACAATTGAATATGGGAGATAACAGCTAAAAGCAGACAATCGGCTTTATTACTCCACCTCTTTAAAGGGTGTTCCAGCTTTGTTTTAAACTTCAGGGGTGATCGTTTTGGCTTCCTTTACATAACCAAACATAACCCCAAAATTTCTTGGGATTTTTCATTATTTTTAAACTACAAGTACCTGCAAAATTACCTCTGATATATTTCCCAAAGATCTTTGAATTATTTATATAGTTTTCTTGATATTTATTATAAAAACTCAAAGGGAATACCAGGATGCTTCATTCAATAATATCTTTAACTGCAGAGCTGAAAGCCGTGCATTTCAACTTTCAGTAGCTTGGTCATCTTGACTTGTATTTGGATGTCACGTATTTATGTCAGCCTTGTCTGTGCTGGAGGAAAGGATTTGTGAAGAGCTCCCCGTGGTGAATCCGTGCCTCATTTCCTTGGCTGTGCTGGGAGCCGAGGTCGGTGCGCGGCGGGGCCGGCAGGTGGCGCGCCGCCCGCGGGAGTCACGGCAGGTAAAACCATGGAAAACTGATCCCGGGAATGCCGTCCCTGAGCCCCTCCTGGCCCTGCAGTGCTGTGCGGGAACAGGCCAGCTGTGCACGGGGAGATCCGCTGTGCCTGGCCCAGTTTCTGCTCTGCGTGCTTGGAAGAGGGTTGGTTTGCACGAGGGAGCTGTGGAATTTTTTGGTTGTTGTAATTGTAACCGAGACGTCGCCTGTCCCCTCATCCATTAACACTGCCCTTATGTCTGTTTACATAACGCACTCCGCATCTTCCCTTGCTGATTGAGATGTTAATGACAGCGGATTGTTTGTTTGTTAATGACAGTTTCTGCTGTTCGGTTTTTCTTACGACATCTGTAACATTCCTCAGACTGTTGTAGCATTGTAAAAGAATGCTTCCAGAGGCAAAAGAGTGAAGAGCCTTTATAAATGTTGCTTCCTGTTTAAACTGTTCAAATTTGGAAAACAAGCTGAATGCTGAAGTGTGCCTAGGTAAATGTACTACTATTTTCAACTTTCTGTCTGTTAAGACTGAGTTATGTAAGTTTTTTCAGTTCTTCTATTTAAGAGTCTGCCTACCCTGCATATGTGAACATAACTATGCCCTCAGAGTCATAGCTAAACACTCACAGATGACAGATGGAGAACACTTCAGTGCTCATGTGAGGTTTGCTATTATTCTTGCATACATGTAGTTGGCTGTAAACTATGTGCATTTACTCTGTATTTGTATAGTTAACTTTTTGTTTGGATTGCTTTAAACTTCAAAGCAAATTAAAATTATGTGCTTATTCAAATGTTGCCTTCTGTGCTAAACTGTGCACTATTTTTAACCTTTTAATTTTTCTATTATTGATGCACACCAGTGCCTGGATAGTTGTGATTAAAAATGAAAAACTCATTAGGAGATCCCAGTGAATCATTTTATCTTGTGCCGTTCTATAGTAGCTGAAAATAAGATGTGTGTATTGTACCTTTAATATGGCCTTTTTGGAGGGATTCATGGATGACTTAAACTAGTGGTATGTTTGTGCAGTTGGATTTGAACACACAGTTACCTCTGCAGAACTAAGGGGTCCTGTCTGTCAAGTGAGATTCAGGAACTGGTGACCACAAAACTTGTGTACATTTGAAGTGCTAGCTAGCACAAGCCACTGCTGACAAAACTGAAGGGGCAGCAATTCCTTAAAATGCTCAGAGTTAATTGCATGTGAGGTTATAACCAAGTCCTTGAACCTGACACATTGTTAGATTTTGATATTGTTTTTCTTACAGTAGTTGGTGCTTGATCTGAAGTCTGTCCTCAGCTTCCTCACAGATCATTCTGCAAATGCATACACGGGGTTTGTTTGGTGACTGTGCTGTTTTTTCCCCCTCAGTGTGTGTTCTGGAGCTGAATCTTTGCAGCCTCTAATATGGAGGCAGGCTGGATGTCTCTGATTTGATTCTTACAGCTATTCAAAGCTACTTCAAAACTTGCATTAAATCAGCATATCTGTGATAACTTTTTTCTTTCAGTAGGTGTTAATGTGAATTGCCCTTTGCCTTGCTGTACTTTCTAGCTCACAGAACAGCCAGGCTTAGAGGTGATCAGTCCTCTGGAACCAGTACAGGCAACCAGTGTGCTTATCCCTGACACATCTGAAATTAGGCCTCTAACTGGCATAGGTGGAATCATCTGTAATTGATCTTTCACTTTTACCCTGCAAAGGAGGCACTTTGGCAGGGCAGAGCTCAGGGTAAGTCTGTGGGGATGTTTTGATGTTCATGCTGCTTTACAACCCCTTCTGCTAGAGGGTTTATGTTGAGCTTGCCATGGTCAAGAAGGTTGTGTGTAAAATGAAGTTGTATTTCAAGTGCGAATTGGTTATGATTTGGCATTAATGCAGACTTTGACAAGAACTGGTCTTGGTATTGTCAAAACCATTTGGTGTGGTCAAATTTTTTTTTTCACTTTCTCTATACATATGGATATCTTAAAGCAGGTCATCACTTTAACTGAACAGTGTAAGTTATTGCATTGGTGATCTGAATCTCTCCTGGTCCAGTGCCACATGATGCTTTTCTGGCAGCAGTATATTTCTGTCAGTGTCTGAGGATTGACAGAATGACATTGTCACATGCTAAGATGTTAGGAGAGAATATATGGCTTTCATAGGGAATGTTCTGGACTGGTTCATCCTAGTGCATTCCTGTTTGCATGTAGTGAGGGAGAGTTTCTGCATTAAGCAAGGATTTGGGGTGTTGACTGGGGGAGGTGTGTGGGCATTGTAAAGTTTTCAAGGGAACTTGGTGAGAAGCTGTCCTTTCCAAGTTACAGGCTGAGAACTTCACTGAAAAGCATAAAAATCTGGAAGTTGGACACATCTGAGTTAGAGCAATAGAAAGCAGTATCCTTGCCATAACAACGAGAAACAGGTAAAAATAGAGTGAAAGAAGTGAGTAGGTAATGTGATTGGGTTTGGTTTTATTAATGTTTTTGTGATTTTGGGTTAGGTGTGTAACAATATTTTTAAATGGAAAAGGTGTCCCCTTTGTCAGCAGTTCTCACCCAGGGGAGAAAAGCTCTCCAAGTACAACTCTGCAGAATTTTTATCCCAGTTTAGCTGTGCTAGATTGCTAGTTTAGCATGGAGATTGTGCTAGTTTAGCATGGAGATTGTGCTACTTTAGCGTGGAGAAGGTAGTATTATGGATACTTTTCAGGACCACATCAGACTCTGGGCTATTTCTAGCTTCTCAAGACCTCCACAAGAATGCCCAGCAGAAATGTTTCTGTGAACTCAGATCACTTCCCTCTAAAGAGAAAAGGCCAGTTCTCCTAGGACTGTTGTATTTCTCTCAGGATGGACTTTGGCTAAAATGAGCACCAGCAAGAGCCTTTTGGATATGGATGCTGAAGGGAGAGCACACCTCCTGACAGAAGGTGTTCCCCACTTTCTGTAGTTTATCCTTTGGATAGGAAAAGAAAGTGAATGCTGAAGAAATAACAACTCTGTTCTTGCTAAGAAAGCCCAGTAAGTGTGAATCTGTTCCCAGTAGTGGGTCATGCTTCAAGGAATTCTGTGAGAAGTCACAATGGATTTGCCTAGGTATTCTCTTTCAGTCTATCCGGGAGCAAGGTCTGCTTGGGGAAGAGTTTCCTCCCTCATTCCCTGGAAATAGCTGAATACAGATCCTGCTGTTAAGACTTCCACTGCCCACAAATGCTGCTTCCTGCCAAAAATACTTACTGAAGTGCAAATAACTTTTTTTTCCCTCTGGCTGCTAAAGGCAGGCAAGCAGAATTTGTTTCTAAGGTGGTGAGTTTTCATTACAGTTCTCAGTTACTTTCATTCTGTCATTTCTGGAGGTATTTGTTTCCCTTCTGTCTCTCCTGAAATGCAGTTACAGCAGCAAAAGTTTGGAGTTCTGTTACCCTGCACTGCCACTGTAAATGTTTCTGGCCTTTGCAGGGACGTGCAAGTTGATTTGGGGAGCTCCAGCTGGATTTGTGCTGGATATGCTTAGAGACTTGGAAATATGCTTTGAATTACTTGAAATGAGAATGATCTATTATCATTCACACATTTTCCTGAGAGACTACTTGAGGGGAAATACTGAAAAATGACAACCATTCAGCTCTGCTTGTAGGGTGGTCCAATATTATTCCCTAATTCATTCAGGCAACAGACAAAGATTTAAAGTGCTTTCTTTGCAATACTAAAAAAAAATAAAAATCACAAAACCAGTATAAAAAATATTGACCTTTCCCCATTAGGGAGAAGAATATCTGCCCTAGTGCCTAATTGTTATAAACCGAGGAGACCATTGCCAAAACTTTATAGCTTGGATGTAAATGGAATATTGCCTCTTGAGCAGGAGCAGCTTAGAACTGTTAAAACCACACACACACTTGGCCACACAGGGCTGAACCAGTTAGAGCCAGCACTCCCCAGAGCTCAGGGCAGCCAGAACTAAACTTTCTTCCCATCACCTTCTTTCCCAGGGTAAAAAATTTTTTCCTTATGGCGGGGCAGGGACACTGGAGTGGTCCTCAGGTATTATGGGAAATTTCTGTGGGACAGCATTCTTGTAATTCTCAGGATCTGAGCCTTTCACTTGGGTGGTCACTTACCTCACCCTTCTCCCCCTCCACGGAAAGGTGATCAGAATTAATTTGGGAGGGATGGGATTTTTAGAGGTGACAGACATGGAAAGAGGCTGAAAGCTCAGTAAAAGTATGAGAATTCTGGTTTACCAGAAAAGACAAAAATATATGACCACGCCCTCCTTCCCAGATAGCTCAAGAAAGATAAATCTTTGTGAAACTTTGGGCTTTAGTCATCCCTAGCTGTGGAATGACCTCCATTATTCAAATGGAGAGTTGGCAACATGTGGTGGCAGTATCTGCCAAGCTTCCTATTCCTGAAGAGGAAATAAGATTGGGATCCGGCACTGTAAATCCCTTCCTAAAGAAGGATTCAGGCAAGGAGACAGCATCTGGAGAAGGCAGGGAGCTTCAACTGCTTCGGTAAGTCCCTGGGATGAACAAGACTCTGAACTGAATTCAGTGTTACATAGTATATACACCTTACTCAATTATACCCAGTCTTTCCAGTTTGCATGTTCTGGAAAAGGAGTAGAGGAGCTTCCCTAGCACCTGATTTCTCCTCAGCCTCGTGTCCACATTCAGCCTTGAAGGGAGATGGAACAAAGCTGCAGCGATTCTCAGGCCTGCTCTTTGCTCGATCCAGACATAAAAGTCAGAGGGGTAAAGGGTGCCTTTAAACTGTTAACAAGGAACAAAAGCTGTGTAACGCTCCTCCTGATTTGACTGCATCTATTTACTAAATGTTTATTTCCTGATGTGTTTGTACAGTTTTTCTTTCAGTTGTAGATTTTGATGATAAAAGCAGTAATGGATGGAGAAAACAGGATTATCTCACTAGGTACAGCAGTTTTTCTACAAGAAAACTGAAGTAGCATTGCAAAAAAACACTTCTAACAGAAACATCCACAAACATCCTGAGCTCATAGACTAAACAGCATTCTTGGGACTGAGCAAGAAGCCTGGCAGTCTCTGCTAAAGGCAGGGTAAGAGTGGAATGTCAGCAAAGTCAGCCTGAAAAATAATAGGTGGGCTGTATATAAGAGAAGGATAAAATGCGTTAGGTTGGAAGGAGCCTTAAATTCATCTCGTTCCAACCCCCCTGCCATGGACAGGACAGCTCCACTAGATGGTGTTTTTCATACTGAACCTGGCTAATTCACTCTTTCACATGAAATTAAGGCAAAGACAAAAGGAAAAGAATTGAGGTATTAGTCAGCTGAGCTTTGCATAAGGAAAAGTGAATTAGCTCACTCCACGGCAGCGAACAATTTAGCACTAGTGTTCTCAAAATGGTTTATTATGCTTAAGTAGGTATAGAGATCTTTCTACAGAAAGGACTGATGAGGTGACCATAATATAAAATTATTTAAGACCTCACTGTCAGCTATAGTCTCCTATGGAATTATGTTGAGGGAATTTCGATTATGATGAACATTATTATTGTAACATTGAGGAGTGTTAATCATGAACAACCTGGTCTAGTGGGAGGTGGCCCTGCCCATGGCAGAGGGGTTTGGAATGAGATGTTCCTTCAGGTCTCTTCCAACCCAAACCCTTCTGTGATTCTATGAGCAGGACCTCTTTGTGCAAGCTACAGATGTGCACCTTCAGAATGTCAGCTGCCTTCTAAGTGGGCCCTAATTAATGCAGAATATTTTAGGTTACTATCAATGCATGCAAATTAATTTTCCACAAACTAAGTAAGAAAAATGGCATAGTCAAACTAATTCTTGATTTAGCTTTCTCTTGGTTTAGTTTTTGAAGATTTAGGCGTGTTAGTGGGAAGAAAAGCATTTTCACCTGTAATATCTGATTTGATTTAACAGAGCTGTAATTTAGCCTGTTCATTTGAAGCGTTAGAAAGTGGTTACTTGTGAAAAAGCAATGTAAGTCCAGGAGACCCAGAGGGACCAGTGAAAAGATGCCTATTTTTATAAAAGGGCATTCTGAACTTTTGTCTCTGAAACTGAGGGCTTGTTCTTGACCTTGGCATTTCTGGTCTCTGGACTGAGGATGATCAAGAACATTGAAAACAGCTATACAAGACTACACATTTTCACTTATTATGGAAACTGATAGTTTTGCAAGTATGCAGAAATTTGATCCAGTGTACTTTTTCTGCCAGCCAACCCCCCTGTTCATGGTGTAAATGTCTGCACTTCTCCCTCTGGGCAAAATGGTGAATTTGTTCAGGCCCAAATATGTATTTTCATGATGAAACTTTACCCCCTTCTATCAAAAGCAGGTTTTTTTCATACAGTAAGATGGTTTTCCCACTGTTTTTCTAGTCATAAGAATTTCAGTGCAGAAACAGTGGTGTGGTGTTTTGGGAATTGCATACCAGCTAAAGCAATTCCAGTCATTGTTCTCCCAGCTGTATCTCCACCCCTCCGTGGACCCCCCACTTCAGCTTTTCCAGGTTAGTGGGAAGTCAGTAAGAATTAATGAAGGTAAAATTACATGAATGCCTAAAAGATTAATTTATGCTGATTATTTCCTTGTTTACAGGCAATCAAATATCTCCTAACATGAACAGAAAGTCTCTAACATGGTGAAAAGCCTGATACTGGTTAAGAAAGCACTTTGAAGGTTAAAGACAATGTTAATATCTTACAGTCAGAATTATGTGCAGCACAGTAGGGTCACCAACAGTAAACCATGAATGGCTCACAGCACTTACAGAACAGAAGTACCACATAAATTCACATTCATAAATAACAACTGCAGTCCTACAGGACAGGAAAGGAAGTATATTTGAGCTTTCTGATATTTTCCCTCAGTATGTGAAACATTATGAGAATTACTTCTTATTTAAGGTGATTAAGTGTAAAGGGGTGTACATATAAATTACTGAGATCAAGCTCTTAGGGTTGGATTGTAACATTTTGCTGAGCTTATTATGATTGATGTTCTTTCTGTATTTGTAGTTTCTGATTATATCAACCTAACTGTCAATCAGAAAATCTTGTCCCACGCTGCTTAAGATGTATTTGGCACTAACAGCAAGTTTTAGAATTAACAAATCGAGTGAACTATCTACTGTTCTTCCTACAGAGTCCATTTGCAGAGCTCTCTGCCTGAAATGTCCCTGCCCTCCAGAGATGAGGGTATAAGACACTAGAAAGAGGTGTTGTTTTATATAACTAGTCAATATAAAAGCATGATTCAGAGTGGGAACTCTAACAAAAAGCAGCGAAACCGAGACCCAAGTCTTGAATAGCCTGGATAGAGCTTGAATATATCAGTGTATAAAGATGTTAGTGTTTTTCTTCACATGACTGATAAATGTTTGGAAGTGGATATATGAGTTGAAAGAGAGACTCTAATAGGTCCCACTTCAATGAAACAAGTTTCATTGTTGATATTTTCTATACAGGCTGATATTAAGGATAGTTTTTGTGGTTGATAAACCTGGTAAATTCTAGTAAGTCAGTAAGTTGCTTATGACACGAAAGTGTCTAACACCTTGTTGTGCTGTCTGCGGTACTGCTGTTCATGTAGATCATAACACACCTCCCAAGGATTTATACAATTTGTGGAAATAGGACCCTAATGTGCAGGTTTAGTATTACTACTGAGAAACAGTGTGATTTGCAGGTGGTTTATGGCTTAGAAGTGGCCTGGGAATGATGAGAGAAGACTACACAGTAGAAGCTTAAAGCCCATTGGAAAGGTAAGTCATTTGCTCTAGTTCAGAAGTATCCTTGCCCAGCTGCGCAGAAGGGCCTTGCCACTCAGCCAACCTGGTACAAACCTGTATTGTTACTGTTCTGTGACTCTTGTGCAAGGCTTGAGTAGCAACCAAGGCACCTACAGGCGCATAAGGAATGAGTCCCCTCTCACTTAGCAATGCAGGACCAAGCAGGGATTCTCTCGATTAAATCCAGGTCCTTGTTGTGGGAGCTTGTGGCCTATACCATTCATAAATCTACCGGGCTTCATCTTTAAACTAATTAGGTTACTTGTTCCACGGGGAGGTTACCTCAAAACCTGTCTTCCTTGTGTTGAAACTGCTCTAATTTACTGTCCTAGCAAGAGTCCAGGGAAATTGATATCACCAGAGACAGTAAGTGCCAGCAGCCCTACAAAGAGTCACTTGTCATAGGCACTTTGTGTTGGAGAGAGTTTCCTTGATTTCCCTTTTTCTGCTGGCTTTCTTTTGCTTTTCAGTAGCACGGGGGAATATCTTGCATATGGAAAAGTGGCCTGGGTTGCCTTGTTCTTGGATTTGCGTAGTAAAAACGCTGTCTTATTTTTATTTTAAAACAGTTCATCATGTTTGTACAAACAGGCTGAATAATCAGCCAGCTATTGTGTCTTACAGTTAGCAAATAGCACAGCTGGCTCAGCTTCTGTGCACCCCAGCAATTAGTTCAGACTGACTCTCTTGGATTGTTTTTGCTCTATCTTGGCTCTCAATTGCTGGTTTACAGCAGTGACTCACACATTCTGTACAAGTTTTTCTGTGGCTCTATAGACGCTACATTTCCTTTCGGTTATACATGAAATTATGACACCATTGAAATGCAACCTCGTAATATTTTTGCTTGCATCCTTCTGTGGGCCTGATTCTGCTCTCCTAACTTGCCTAAATAAATCCTACTCATTTGATGCCATCATGCTGGCCTACTACTGCTCTTCCAGCAGCACAGTGTAAGCCTATCCTGAAAAAAAAACATTCCAGTGGTTTTTAGCTCTCCTTCATTGCTGCACACCTACAACTGCTCCTGTAGCTTTGGGGAACTGTTGTCCTGATGTTATTGCATTGTGTGTGTCTGACCTTCAAGCCTACAGAGTCCTTCAGTGGTGGGGTTGTTTGAAGTCACGGGAGAGTCAGCACTTCCATTCCTGGCTCTGCAGCTGTGCACAGCACCCGTAAATCACGTTACCCTCTCAGTGGGAATTAGCCACGCACTGACAGGCTGTGGATATAAATAACGTGTGTGGAACGTAGGGTGCATTCAATTGATCTGTCTGATAATAAAATAATTCACTGGCAGCTGGTCTTTATTACAAATTTCGTTGCTGTTACTGAAAAAGCTGAGTTGTTATCCTCCCTTTTTTTTTTCTGAGAAAGTTTTCCATTTCCCATTATTTCCCGCTGGGAACACTGTAATTCATAAAACAGGTGACTGCACTGTACTGATTGAGGCTAATGCCAACAGAAAGAGTCTTGAAGGGGGGGGGAAAGCTCTTCCTGTGGGGGAGAAAGTTGTTCCTGTAGAGAGTTAAATCACTGATTAGTTTGGGTTTTTTTTAAAAATCTGTCTTAATTTGTGCTACTCTCAATGCCAAAGAGAAATAGATTTACAGGTATTTTAGTGAACCACAAAAAGCTGTCTCTTACTTTTCCCTTTGACAGAAACAGCTTTCTGCTAATTTCAGAAAGGCCTTCTCTGGACGCTGTAATTAGAGTGGTTTCCTGGATTCCTCTAGATGAGAGTTTGTTTCATTCAAAAGGGATTATACATCTTGGGCTCAGAGAGCCTTTAAATTAGAGCTGCCTAAGTGTAACTTAATTTATGCCAGCATTCTCTGTTCCTCAGGCTGTTATCTTGTGCCCTCACATAAGGTGCTTTCACCCAGCCAACTGCAAGTCCTAACACAAGTCTTGCATAAGTGAAGCCATTAAATTGACAAGACCAAGTGGGGAAAAATATTACAGGTGCATAGCAGTCAAATTATAGACTTAAATGAGCCAAATCATAGTTAATTTTCCTTTTTATTATTAGAATTTTGTTTGGATTGTTTGGGGATTTGGGGAATCCTATGAAGCTGAATCCTTTGATGTTTAACAGTTTATGAATATTTTCATCGTGACATCCCATTGCCATACTCATGCTTTGAGATTATTTTCTTCATGAAGTGAAGTTAGTTAATCACTGAAACCATACAAAACTCAAATAAGTAGCAGGTTCTGGGACTCTAGTGCTGGACTGCTTTCAGTAAGGATTTTTCTTTGTCATTATTCAGTTGAGATTTTGCAGATGAAAATCTTTTGCATTTTTTCCCCTCGTCTAAGACAAAGACAGAGGGATATTTTGATATAACCAAAATTTCTTCAGGGTCTGTGATAAGTGAGCACATTGGAAATAATCTTTGTTTTCTCAACACAGGACATTTCAGAACAGGACTGGCTTTTGTCTGAGGCAATGCATTGCCATCAGCTCTCAGCACATTTCCCTGTGCTTCTCTAGGTCAGATGCTTTTAAGGACAACTCCTGTGCAGGAAGATGAACTGGGATGTGGCTGAGGAGTCTGAGTGAGAAGTGACCAAAAATATTTGAAAGGCATCACACCTGGCATGGACACAGGACAACTCAGCAGCTCCATGGGATGGACTTGCAGGGAGGGAGAAGGGGAGCAGCTGAACGGATGAGTATTCAGGCTATTTATAGGCTTCCTTCCAAATCTTGGTTGGAAGGCTGGCTTGCTTCCTAATCTTAGTGAAGATATCAGATCAGCTGTATTACTTGTATGGATTTTTATTAATAGAACTGCTGGAGAGACTTTTGGTTTCTTGTGCCAAAATGTAGAGAACTATCACCACAATGTAAAACAAAAAGCAGGCTTTTTAAAATCACCACACAAAACCTCAATGGTCCTGAAATGAAAATATAAGTAGAGCCAGAGAACCAGAGAACAAGCATAAATTTTGTTGCATCAAGCATGCTGTGCTGAAGGGGAGCTGTGACTTCAGCTTTGAATATTTTCTTGTTGAAGGGGTTGCTGTGACCTTCACAGTAATGAAGGGGAAGGAGCTGTAGATTGAAAGGAACAGGGCCTTCTTTTCCTTGCATGAGTGTCTGAAGCTGTCCAGCCCTCCAGTTTCCAGACTGGGAGGTTGTGTTTGACCATTCTGCACCCAGTTCTGGCTGCCCTGCAAGGAATGTTCCTGGAGCTGCCCATTCCCCTGGCCTGGAAACAGCAGTGCATAAATAAAGCTGTATTTCTGTGTGCCTCTTCCTGGACCAGGTTGAAGACTTTCTTTTCCAGCATTGTCCATCTGCTGTCACCATGCCCTGTTGAAGGCAATTTCCTCTTGGGTGTGGTGCCATGCACATCTCAGTGAAGCTGCCTTCTAACAAATATCAGTCACAGTACTCAGAACTGTGCTTTTATTTAACTGATCATTTTGTCAGGAAAGCATTAGAATATGTTTATATGTGGTGTCTTGCTGCAGTAAAAGCCAGAGATGGGACAAGCAGCTGGGGAGGGGACTGGAGTGGCTGTGTTTCAGTGGTCTGAGCACCTGGACACACCTGCAGGTGGGTATCTCCTAAAGCTGTGCTTTAAATGTCAAATTTTCTTTCCTATATAAATAGTAGTTAAATACTTGGTTCCCACTGAAAGTCATGCTGAAGGTCAGGAGCTGGGTGTTTAACTCCCATTTGTGTCTTTTGAAAGCCTCCATTTTTTATTTTGCCACTGTGCAGCAGCATTAAAATCCAGCGGGCCCAGCTAATTTTGAGATACTCGATATAAGAAAAAAATTTATAATGTGAAAATGCTGTTAGATTTTACAAACCTGCTTTGCAATGCAAAACTCATTCACAGCAAAGAAGTTGAATCAAAGGCTCACCACTGCCAACTAATTATTTAATGTTCTCCAGCTAATGTTGCTATGCTGCCAAAAATGTGTGCTTCCATCTTTTTCTTTTCTCATTAGAAGAGGATAAGCTCATAAATTATTTTTCTGCTTGAGTTGTTTGATTTGAACTACATTTTCTTTTGTGAAACTGTATGTCTGCTCCCTCTGCTCACCAGCAAACTTGGAAAAAATGGTACATCATCTCTTTGTTGCTAAAGCTAGAAGCAAATACATTTTAATTGGGTTTTATCACACTTTTCAAACAAAATATACTAAAAATCTTTATACAAGAATCCAGAAACCAAAATGAATGTGTGACTACTTGTTTCTCCAAGACTTGAATATAATGGTATAAAACAAGGTGGTGGTTGGTTGCTTGTCAAAGACATCAGAGATTTGCCTCTGCTGCAAACCATTACAGGTGCTGTAAGATTGCTGACAAGTAGCTTAAAAAAGGCTTTTCTTAGTACACACAAGAGAACAAACCCTGGACTTCAGGTGCAGTTCAGAGGTGTTCAGGGTAAAGCAGGGAGTCTAACACCTGAACACAGATGCTCCTCAGTACCACCTGCCACCAGCTCAGGGTGGCTTTGCTGCACACCAGGACTAAACAAACACGGGCATTCTGTCCATGTAAGTCAGGGGCTGTTGATGTGAGTGCAGGTACAATCCCCGGGATGAAATATGTGTCTCCTCGTTGCAATATCCAAAGATAAGCATTTTCTAGTAGAAGTTTATTCTTCGGACACAGCAGCTCATAGCTCTCCGATCTGGAGCTAGGATTTCGTCAGCTCTTGTAAACAGCATATTTCAGTCTGGTTCAGAGGCTGGGAAAGAAAGAAAGAAAACCCGGAATATTACTGCTGTGACTTAGTAAGTAGTGCTATCCTTCTGTTCTAGTGCCACACTGTGCTTCCCTCAGAAGGGACAGAGGGTGGGTTGGATTACATTCCATAGGGACACGGTTTCCTGACAGCCCTCACTCCCACCCAGTCACCTGTGCTGTTGAGGTCTCAATGGGATCTGTGACTGACAGGCACCCGATGAGGCACCAGCCAGCTGCTCTGTGCAAGACTTCCAGAGACCCTTGCAGACCAGATTCCCAGCTTTAACTATCACTGCAAACAGAATTTGTCCTCTCATTCTTGCACCAGGTTCTGACCAGCCCTGTGTGAAGCTTGTCAGATTCCTGGGGATCACAGATGAGGAGACCACATCCATAAGATGTGTGTGTGTGTGTTTACAGGCTTCCTGTGCAGTATTTCAGTGGCACCAGGCCATAGCAGGGCAATGGTTGGAAACAAGGGCAAAACAGAAGAATTTTCATCCAAACAGGTAGTGATCCCTTGCATATCCTTAGTGCAGAGACAGCTTGCAATGGTCAACTGGCAGTAATACTGTAGTTCAGCTAGAGCAAACCTGAACTTACTGAAATAGAGATGTTCCTATGAATAGGAAGCATTTGTATTTGTTTTGAGAAGTAAAGCCAGCAGGAGATCCCTTTGGGCTAAAAGTCAAGGTCTGAGATCTTCAAACTGAGGTCTCATGACAAGGCATTTCTAAAAATGTGTAAATAATCAGTCTGTCGGATTTTTGGCAGAGCTTTTGCTTATGACTCCATAGTGAACCTGACAGTTTTAGTGCATGGAACTGGTCAGTCAAAGAAGTAATTGCGGCATTAAATGGTTGTACCCCCAGATATCTCATATCTGTCATAGCTGGATTCCTGTTAGCTAAATTCAGCATAAAACACTCTATGGAAGTAAATGTCTTTAATGCCACTGGGGAAAATGGAACTTAGAAAAGGTGAGTTGAGGTCTTGGTGACAGTGGTTGAAGAACCTGAAGCAGAACCTGGCAAAGCTGTATAGCAAGCTTGAATTTATCAGATCTATTTCAGCAAATGGATGTGTGAGTCATTAGTTTAAATGTCTGAATTTCATTAGGGGAGAAAAGAGACAATGCTGAATTTCCATAGGCAGGGAGATGTCTCTGGATCTCAGCTGACTTCACACATGGTAGTGATCCAGTGGCAATCAAAAGCATGGCAGGGAATTTCAGATTATTATACAAATTCCAGTCCTGATGAAGACAAGAGCAGAGGTGGTTGGGGTTTTGGTTTCTTTTTTTGGTTGAGTAAACTGTATTTTTGGATTTATTGCTATTTTCTGGCTTCTGAATACACAATGTATTTGACCTCACACTGCATAGAATTTGTAGATCAGGTTCCTAAGTGTCCTTGGCCTCCAATGTGGGTGCTCTGTTGCAGTTTATTGTAGTACAAAAGGGAGGACGATGCTGCAGACATTCAGATGGCAAGTTAATTTTTATAGAAAACTTTTTTTTTTATATCATGGGCAGCCTTAAAGACCATACACAGCACCTGCCTCAAAACCCAGGCCTCAGAACTCTGGTGTTCTGACAGTGATTGAGATGGTCTGTGCCTGAGCCTGCTGAGTTCTGGCTCTTGTGGGGCATTACAAATGAAATCACAGCACCCAGGAGAGGCCTTGTGTTGAGTAGCCTGAGTACAATCCTAAATCATAAAAGCCTCCTGGCAGCATGGCACAGAGCTGGAGTCCTGATCTCTTGTTCTACAAGTCTCCATGTCCATTCATCTTATCAGCTGGGACTACACAGGACAGAATAATAGAGAAAAAACACCAAAAATACTCAAAGTGGTACAAATGTTACCTTGCTTTCAGAGATTGCTGAGCTTCCACGTGCCTGTTTGCCATCTTTAACCATGGCCCTGCAGGCATTTAAGGATGGCTGTGTACCTGGGAGGGATTGAGCAGTGCATCCAGACTTCCAGACTCCTTCTACCTGGGTTCCTGGCATCAAGAGACGCAGTGCAAATTCTGATCTTGATCAAGCTCATGGAAGTTGAGGTGACTTGCAGGGCTGAGCAATTGGGATCCTGGAACTGAGCAACTGGAATCCAGTAAAACTGCATTCACACTCATTTGTGTCAGCATGGATGTGTGATATCCTCAGGAAAAACACTGGACGTGAGAAGAGAGCACAGCAATCCAGTTATATGCAAAGGAGGAGACAAATTCCCCTTGGATGCTTCCAGGTCACTTGCCAGGTTTAAGTGCCGACTTCTTCCTCCTCACCTTCGTGACAACCTTTCTATTTTCCATTGCAGTGCCCATGTCTGTATCTAACAATCTGACTAAAGTGGTCTCTCTACAGTGGATATGCCCCAGGCAGTGAGTGCCCATTTAACCACTCTTCAGAAGGCTGAAGGAAGTCTAAAAGGAATTTTTAGCAGAGCTGCAGTAAAATCATTCAGAGCCATCTTATTTGCTGTGCTGAGGTTCTCCTGCTACAGCCGAGATACTGCTCTTGCTCTAGGAAGAAGTAGCATTATTCCAGCTTGCAGAATCCATTTCCCTGAGCTGGTGCTCCTTGGTGGGTGGTGACTAATGGAATGATATCCTGAGATGTGCCACCATAAGGCTCAGGGACGCTGAGAACAATCTCCGGGGTCAGTAACTGCTCACAAGTATCTCTGTGTGTAACAAATGTTTCCATCAGGGTGAGTGGGATTCACCCAACTGTGCCCCTGATGAGCTGCTGTGAACGTGCACTGTGAGCTGTGATTTAATTGGCAGAAGCATCTAAATTTGTAATGAAGAATTTTTTTCTTCCATCCGTATTATTGCATAGCTGTGTCCCATATGCCTGCCTCCCACTGCACTTGTGGCACTTGGCAATCTTCTGTTTCCTCCCAGCTGAGAATCAAGTAAGAGGATGGAAATACTGAGTTACTCCTTATTCAGTTCTTGCATTTGTTTCTGGTAGCTCAGAAACAGGTTTGTGGAGTTTATTGTTGGTCTTACTTTTCATTTACAAATGCACTCTGGATAGAAGCAGCTGGTTTTAAAATGCATTGAGTAAGACATGCTTTAAAAAGAAGTTCAGAAATCATTGCAGAGATGACTGAAGATTTTATTTTGTAAACTGCATGCTTTATTTTAAAATGCTGCCAAGTATTGATTATAGTCTTAAAAAAACCCAAAGGACAGAGAACCTAAGTCAGGGACAGGATATTAATAGATACATTATCAGGTAAAAATAACAACTAATGTCTGAGGAGAGAGGGCATTTTCCTATTAGTTCACCAAATGCCCTATAAGCAATACATTAAACTCCTCTCTTCCGTTCTCTTGGCATTCTGGTTTGCCACATGTCTCCCTAGTGCAGCCTTGGAAGACAATGAAAGGCAGAAATAGCTGTAGGGTTTGTACCAAATCCCTGTGTGCCTTTGACACCTTTTGTTTCAAATTCGTGCTGTAGTATTTGACAGAGATGCGTCTGCCTGCAGGTAACATAACAGCCTGTGCTGCACTTAGATGTATCCTCTGTCTGTGGCATTTAGCGTGAGTGAGCAGGGGAGGGATGGATTGTGCCACTGCAGGCAGCTTCCAGTTGTTTCATTGTACAGCTCGCATCGGAGGAAGTTCTCCTGCTGGGACCTCCCAGTGAATCTGCTCCACTGGAGCTGCTTACATGCAGGAGTGCTTAATGTGCTTTCCAGCTGTCCTTTGATGTGTACCAACAGGTAGATCCTGCAGGGAGACACAGTGTCGTGGACACAAAGATCTGTAAGGAAACCTTCCTTCCAAAGGGCATTTTGTTCTCCGCTCTCCTAATTATCCCTTCGTTTGGGCAGCCTTGCTGTCTGGGAGGTGTTCCCTTGGGGCAAGCAGAGGTGGAAGATCTGGTACATCTGGATGCACTGAAGCACAGTCACTTGATAGATAACACACTTGAGGTTTTACTTAATGCAGTTGGAAGTATAATTCAAAACTGGCATGAGCCAAGTTTGGGATGGTGGCGTAGACTGAAACGTCAAGGTCAAGAGCAGAGTGGGTCCATTAAGGGTCTGTGAAAACTTCGAAATAGCTTTTTCCTGCTGATAACACAAATGGTGCTACTTTACGACTGTTCTATTTGACAATATTGCAGTGGATGGTGATGAAAGAGGATTATGCTAAAACTGAGGGCATATGTTATCTAATTAACATTATATATATACATAAAATTCTCAGGATTTCCAGTTATTGATAAGTTTGGCGCTACTTTCAATTTTCCTTTTAATTTAAATTAACTGGAACTATCTTACTCTTTAGAATCATGCACACTCATTTTCACTTACAAAGCTTGTGCATTTTAGCCAAGAAAAATAGATTTATACAGACTGAAAACTCCTCCTGCACTGAACGGGAATTTTATCTTTGGACTGACTGTGCATCACGCAGAGAGCATTTCTGTAGGGAAGATGTCAGAACGTTTCATTTGTGTGCACTCAGGAAAATGTACCCTGGATAATGTCTCTGCTTATGTTTAAAGCTGGATCTTAGAACTGGCTTTCAGAAAAGGACTGATACAAAGAATGCAACACAGTCTCCAGATTTGCAGACTTTTAACCTGTCTGTAATAGCACCCACCCATAATTTACACTTAATTTTACCTCTGAAATTAGCTGAGTTTTTGTTGTTGTGGTTTGGTTTCACAGCATGGATACATGACACAGTTCTGGCTGGATTGTGCAGGGAGTTCTGTGCTAGGACAAGTCAGTGTAATGATAAGTCCTACCTTACACTTAAGTCTTTCTGCAAAAACATTTTTAAGAATTTCAATTTTACCAGATTATGCTCTTCCCTAAATCGAAGGGACGGTACCAGATTTACACAGACTTTTGGGGAGGCATTTGGGTAGTTAAGTCTACTGCTAGTGTAAAACAAAAAGGGTAGAATCTCCTAGGTTGCAGTTCAATCACTTGTATTCCTCTAGTGTAGAAAAAGCCAGGGAATTGTCTATGCCTTGCATCAGTTTCATTGGAGATATTGGCCACCTGGGACTGGGGTTTGGGTTAGGGTTTGGCTTCCAAAAACAGGGGAACAATCAGCCCACTCTTAGACAGGCTTGGAGAGCCAGCATGGTGGCTGCTGTAAATGCAGTTCAGCTTCCATGGGAGGAGTGGCTGCTGCTTCTGTTTCCAACTAAGGCTCGTTGAAAGTTAGTTTCAGAAAAGGACTGATATCTCATGCTACTTCTTGCACAGTTCTGATGCATTCCAAGTTCACTGGTGGAGAGGGAAGTGTCTGTGCAATCAGAGCCTAAGGCTCACTCGAGCAGCTGGATTAAAAGAGCACTTATCTTCCAGCAGTATCCTCATTCTTTAGCTACATCCAGAGGCACTGGTTTCAGCAACACTAATAGGAAGCTCTATAAATGTACATTTCATTGGCCTAAATAATGATATGTCAGGGAAGGGATGATAAAGCCACCAATGTTCTTGTCTATACAGAGGCAGACAATCTTTAAATCTGACAAATAATTAGAAAAGAGAATGTGTTAATAGTAATTAACTTTGAGTGGTGTCTTGGAAAGCATGAGGCTTTGCTTTATAGAGCCACTGACTGATGGCTGGATGATGGTGCTTGTTTTGTTGTACAAGTGACTGATGCAGTCAAGCTGATGATATTTTGCTGAGGGCAAGTCAAGAGAAAATGAAATAGTGCATGTTGGATATTGTTGTCCATAGCACTAAAAGAACTGTACTGCTTTCCACTGTCTCCGACCTGGCTTCTAAAGAAAAAAGACTAATGAATTCCCATTATCCTTGTCCATGTCTGTCTCGTGTCTCTCAAATTACCTCTCCCAATCTGTTTCCCTCCCTGTTGGCTAATTCCTGTCAAATTTCTCTGAGGCAACAGTAAAAATTAGGGTCAAACAAGTTTCTTTCTAGTAGATAGTGTTTGTGCAAAGGATCTCCATGGAGTGTCTTTATTGAGGGGAACACCACAGGGTGAGTTTGTACCTGACTGAGCATCAGAGAAGCCACTGGGGAGTGAGTTCTCTGCCAAAGCCTCAGTTAAAGCTCTCAGCTGTGGGAGATGAAGCAAAGTTCAGTGGTTCTGCTGCTCACAAAACAAATTGGCATCACTGAGTTGTGGCTGAGTAACACTGGATGTCGTCTCTGTAGGTTTCTAAGGGCCTTGAGACTTCCTACTCCAGCAGCCATCCCATGGAGCTGAAAGTCACAGTAATTAAATGCCTGGGTGAGATGGTGCTGTTGGCACCATGACAACAAATGTCTTTCACCAGAACAAAATTTGTTTTCTGAGTTTGTAGTTTATTGGATTTAATGGTAACTTGATTCCTTAACTGCTTTGTGAGCCCTTAGTCAGAAAAGCAGCTGAGACCCTGAATTTCTGCCCATCTTCATTGCATTAGATGAGGGGAAATTTCCCTAAACGTCCATCAGGTTTAACAATGACTAATCTTCAGTAACAGCTGGAATAATGCAGAAAGCACTCGTTATGCAAAAATGTGCAAACAAATGGCAAGTACAGTTCCTTGCTTCTGTTTCCACAGTTGAAAATGAAAAAGCTTTTGCAAAGTCATGGAAACAAAATAGCTGTGCTAGTCTGGAAAAGGCAGCCCTGCACAGCTTTTCAAGGAGAAAAGAAGAAACCTGATGCTTGTGAATGGCTGAGTCTCTCATGCACCAGTTTTGGACCAGCAATTTAGTGCTTTTGCACCTCTTTCCCTAATATTCATACATAAGCAAATGTTCCATCAAAAATAGTCTTTCTACTGCTATCCTTTCAGAGGAGAAATTCAAACACATTTGTCTGCATGTTTTCATGCATTTGAAGAATATTCTGGCATTAGGCTTGCTATTAAGGAAATCACAGTGTGTAGAGATACAGTACCACAGCAATCCTTCTTCCAGAAATACATACTTGTAGTTCTTTGGGGTCTGGTTTACTCGTTGAACAAGTTAATCACCACTGCATGAGGGAGAGACAAATTTATTCTCTGATTTCCTCAATGATAGCACATTATGGATGGCTTAGTGGCCATCAGGGTTTCAAGATGGAATCATTAAAGCATCAGACAAGCTTTGTATGTATATTTCCTGTTTGTGGGTCACACCCCAGGAAGGTGAATGTGAATAGAGGTCAGTAGCACATAATGAACATGTGAACAGTGAACTAGTTCATCGTGGCTGTATTTGTGACAAGAGGGATCCTGGTTTCGAGCTGTGATTTCACATGCAATTTACATGTAAATTATCATCTTCTCACTGGATTTATGCTAAAATGAAGGTGAGAATGTACTCCCTCCATCTACAAATCATGGCCACTAAGTTTATATGCACCAGTGACACTAGATGTGGGCTCAGTACTCTACTCTTATATAGAGATAATAGGGGAGAAAAAAATAAGTGTCAAAACTTCACTGGTGAAAGAGGCATTTATAGTATGCAATATATAGTAAGATGGACTCAAACCAGCGAACAAATACTATTTTCTCTTTCTGCAACTGGTATAATTTGTACTGTGGCAATGGCTGAGGTCCTGTTTAGTTGGTCACTGAAGGAATAGACAGCCTCCTGAAGATCTCAATCCTGCAACTTTTGTAACTGTCTTCCTACTTTCCCCTTAAATGGTTCATATAATCTGCCAAATGATGAGAAAGTTTCTCATAAGTGAAATATGTTTTAAATGGGGAAAATATTAATGCTGACTATTCCTGTTTTATGGTATAAAGAAACACTTAAAATAGTGTAACAATATTTTTCAGCTCAAATACATCTTCATACTTTTATGGCCCTGTAAAGTATCTCACTTGCATGTGAGAATCCTAAGTAGAGAAAGACTGAGTGTACAATAAGAGAAGTGATTGCTTCTTTGAGAATTTGAGTGTCAATTCTTACTGAAGTGATGAAATCTGGGTGCTATTGCAGGTATCTGAGGGGATATGCTTTGTTACCCAGTGTAATATCCATAGACGAATTAGTCTGCACCTCAGAATTCCTGCATTTCATTTTCTGGAATTCTGCTTTGCTCAAATGCTGTCACACAACTCCTGCTGTCAGATGACACCATAGAAAAGTAGAACAAACAGAAAATAATGTCATTACATAATGTCAGCTCTTTCCCTCATCTTCGAAAGTGACTTTGCCTCTGCATCAGACAGGAGTGTTTGCATCTCTTATTTTCCTTTAAGAAATAAATAGGTCAGATTTCTGCAACAGGGTGGTGAGAGCCAGCCATGTCCATGGTATTGCCATAGGCATGTGATTACTTACAAAATACGATTATTAACCATGCAAGCATGTGTTTCTCTACCATATTTTTCCTGGGGTGGTGTTGTTCAGTAGTCTGTTGAAAATGTGCCTGGGACAGCCTCAAGATATGCACTGATAATGAGGTTCCCTGCCTGGTGATTCAGTCCTTTCCAGTTTCCTGAAGGTCACCTCCAGCTGCCTCCCTGTTCACGCTTCAGTTTCTCCCAGTTCCATTTCAGTGCTCTGTGCAATAACAGGTTGCAGAATTCAGTTTCTTAAATTGGCATCCTTAAAAAGACCTGCTCTGAAAATCTAAACACTTTAATGATTATGTGAATCCACTCTGCAGGCATTTATATAATAATTTTGGTTTTCCTCTTGTTGACGTTCAAGAACTAAAGCAGAGAATCCAAAAAAACAAGCAGTGAATTCTTCCTGTTCTGAGAGCTCTTCAGCAAGAGCTACTTCACTCCAGGAGCTTTCTGTTATGACACGCTCAGAGCACTGCCCAATTTCTTGAAATGGCACGTAAAGCTTGATGATCAATTGCAGTAATGTGTCCCCCATCTCTAGAGAAGCAGGATCTATGAATGGAGCCAAACCAAGCGACAGAAGCGGTTGAGCAACCCTGACAAGTTGCCTCAGAGGAAGCGTGTGTAAGTCTACTTCAAGTCAGACGTTTTCATGATTACATTACTTGCAGTCTTAAAATACTTCAGACAATTGCTTCATCTCTGGTCTGGTTGCCAGGAGGATGCTACAGAGTAAAGTCTTTGTTTCTCTTTTACTGAAATCTTTAGAAAAACATGTACCTTTGTCTTCTGTGAAGAATTTTGTTTAATGATGCATAGAAAATTTGTACCTAATAGAACATCAATAAAGACTTTTCACTGTTAATTTGCACTAAGGGATTTGCCCAGGATGGCATTTCCAACATTCTTAGCTCAGCAATCTCATACACTTCTGTGTGCTTTATGCATAGAAACCATGATTAGACAGACAGATTTGAACATGGCCCCGTGCCATGCACTTATTAAAATGTAAGTGCCTGAAATCAGCCATTAGCTTTGGGATTTATGTTATTTGTGAATATGATAGTAAACTTGGAGTTGTTCTGAAGCAATAGTTACTCTGTGAGATAAGTATGGGAAGTATGCCTAAAGGGTTTTCTGTTTGCTTCCACTGATACTACGTCTTTGTAGCTTTTGCTGCCCTGGGGCTGTGTACTTATCCCTCCTGCACAACGCTTTCGTGTCATTAAACATACGTCAGTATTGTGGGTTTTTTGGTTCAAGTTCTACAATATTTCAGATGGCTCACACCAGACTAAAAAATTGTACTGAGGAAAGAAAAAAAAAAAATCGAGGTTATTTATTTAGCTTGTGTTTTTCAGCAGGAACTGGGCAGTCAATGAGCTTATAGGTGAAGTACTCAAACTGGTAATGGCAAAACAGAAGAGTGACAAATGTGCAGAAGGAAGTTGTAATGAAGAGTTCTGGTTCATCTGTGGCATCCTTTCGACTCACCACAACATCTGATGTTTTAGGGAAAGAGAACATCAGGCTTTTTGGAGACCTGGGCTACATGGGCCATCTCTGTTGAAAGTTCAGAGTAGGCACCATGCATTGTCTGCTTTAGGCCTCTTGATTGATCTCAGTAGCATTCTTCATCTGGCAGCTGTTAATGTTTGTACCTGATAAAACTGGAGAGAGCAGTTTGGAGAACTTGCAGTGGATGCTTAGAGCCTTAATTTCAAGGCACCTTACCTTCTTAAAATGTTTAAAGGGACCTAGAGCCGTTTATACGGCTTGCTCAAAACTAGCTCAGATTGTTCTGTGCTGCACTGTTACCTGCGTTATGAATACAGCTGAAATTGTGCACTGCTCTGGGTTGGCCACGCTTCCTGACCTCGGGGAATTTGCATTATGATTTCTTGTCCGAGTCACGTGCAAACATATCTTCTCTTTTTATGTTCTACTTCTGCCTCTGAGCAGACGCTGTAGCAAGGTGCCAGTGGGGTAGGAAATGAGCTGCCTCTCGGAAGCATCCGGGCTGGACCTCCTGCTCAGTTGGACAAACACCTCAGCTGGCAGCTCCGTGTCAGCCGTTTAGTGAAGTTTCTTCTGCTGCTGTTTATTTTCTCCTTATAGGAGAAAGCTTTGAGAGAAAGACTCAACTCCACCTGGGTATGCTGCGTTTAAGGTAAATGTGTCTTTACTTCGCTGAACAAGGGTGGTGTTACTGACAGAAATACTTGAAAAATAGTAAATATTAGGGAATACTCTGATAAAATGACATCTTAGTGTATATGTTCAAATACTAAAGTCATTTATAGGAGGAAGGTGTCCAGAATGAATTGTTCATTACAGACTGAAGCTCCAGTCTCGTCCTATAGCACACAACCAAAGTACTGCCCTGACAAAAGGCATGAGAAAGACAGGTCAAGTGAACAATACACATAGTGAACAACTACTTGGATAGTAGTTCTGGAAGGGAAACAGCAGGGAAAATGCCAGAAATATCAAAAATCAATTTGCCACCATAGAGCTCTTAAAATAGTACCTATTGGGCTGAGGTGATGACCTCATTAAAGTTATCAGGAGCATTTCTGATGGCATTAGCACAGTTTTGCCTGATGAAATGAGGATAACTGCATGGGGGTGGGTTGCATTCAACTGATAATGCCTTTGTTTGCTCTGAGGCCTGGAAGAACCAAGGCAGGAAAAGTGGTGAACTCAGAAGGGTGTGAATTCCTCAAGTGGATGGAGCTCAGCCAGGGTGCTGGAGCTTGAACTGCTTTGTATCAGTGCTGCACAAGTATCTCCTTATCCATACTCCCAATTTCCCTGTGAGGCTCTGATTCCTGAAGTGTTCATCAGGGCTGAAATCAGTGAATCAGCACGGAGGCCTGGAAACCTGACTTTACTTGGTTCTCTAAAAGTATTCTGTTACATAACTTACACAAATTCAGTGCAAAGCAAAACCCTGCACCTGCTTCTTGGAATAATTTTCACATATCTAGAACCAGGGTTTAAATTATCTTTTAAGTTATTGATTTAATAGATATTGCTTAATATATTCTATTGTAGTAATAAAGTCCTTCAATTGCCAAGTTGACATTTCCCAAGGAAAATCTGGCGAGTCCTAAGTAAAAAGTGAATTGCTGCCCACAGTTGATAGCTTAATAGTGGAAATGCTATTTAATTTCATTATTATTCAAATTTATGTTTGGTTTTCTGAATTAGCATATAAATACCATAAATCACTTATATGGAAAAAGCCTTATCATGGAATATTTGTAATGATTATAAATAGCTGGGTAAGGCAAAATCTTGGCTAACACATAGCAGTGAACACAAATTAGGCTGAACAGGGTTATGGTACAGTGAGAAATGTTTGTTTTCTCCAACTTAATCTCTGTGGAAGAATTTTTTTGGATCCTTATGTAGAGATCAGAATCTTTCCTTCTTAAATCTACTCATGTTAAGGAGTAACCATTTTCTCTTATACATATATATTTTTTTTTGAGATGGTTTGCACACCTGTTCTGTAACAGAAGCCTTTTTTTAAGTGTAAGTTCAAGCTCCTCTTTTGCATCTTTAAAAACTGGTGCTAAAAGGATGCTATTCCTGTAGCCACCTTTTGCCCGGTGTAGGTATAAATTAGTAATGCAGCTGAAGAAAATATGCTAAATCATTCTGCTCTCTCAGTAGAGTAAGGACATAGATTCAGCAACATGGATGTTTATAAATGAGCAGCATTTAGATCAATGAAAGGGGAAGTGATAAAGCCAATGATTGGTTAAGAAAAATCTGTTTTCATCCCCAATTTGTGTGTGTAGACTGAAGTGCCAACATGTTCAGTTATAGCAGTAGAAGTAGGTAGCTTCTAGTGTTCTTAGGTTAAAATTAACACCCTAATCTTTTTTTCCATTCTTAGAAGACAGAGTAGGTAAAGGAATATCAATTTAATTTCCTCCCACAAAAATACTCAACCTAAGAAATGACCTATTGATACCATGTGTAACCTCTGACAAGGAGGTATCAATGTCTTTGCAAAGTGCAGTGCAGGGCTGTGATCTGAGAGCAAATCCACCCTGGAGCATGTCAGCAGTTGTACTGCAGCAATGGAATTTGAGCCTTGAGTAGAGATGAAAACCTGTAGGCTCAGGTAGAGCCCTGCCCTTTGCTTCTGCAGGTAACACACACAAATGATGCTTGCCACCCAAGAGGAACAGCTGTGACTTGTAGCATTCACTGTTCTGGTTGTGCTGGCCAGTGTTTTCCTAACACGTGCTGGGAACCACCCAAATTTCCATAGGAGCCCCAGTCCCACAAGGAAATCCTCCCAGCAACAAGACAAATACTCTGTCTGCCATCTCTTTGGGCTTTTGCATCGGCTGCCAGCCTTGTTTATGTTGTTCTTCAAACTGACTCTCAGGTTCTAAGAGTGAGAATCCTCACCCTCACTTTCCTCCAAGAGTTCATTGGTCTGTTCCCACACCCTTCTGCTGCTGGAACTGGGAAAGTGGATATCGGTGCTGATCTCTTCTGGGTGATATGAAAGTTTGTGCGTTATTTCTCACATAGCATGTATGGCAATTGCCATTTGAACACCTCTGAATTTGACAGTATCTGCTTCACAGCTGCCACTGCTCTGTCTGGTTTTAAAGGAAGAATAAATATTTCATTAACAGCTGAGAACTACATGTTGTTCACTCACACATGCATAAAAATGCACTGGTTAACCATCCAAGGCATAGTGTCACTGGGTCCCTGCCAGGCAATTGTTTGAAAATGTTTGAATATTTTGAACTGAGGTTTATTCTTCCTTGGATGCTTTCTTAATCAGCCAAATGACGCAGAATGAGCATTCTACCTACTCAAGCATCAGTCATCTCATTTTCTTGAATCTAACTATTCAGGGGTTTATGACTCTTACATTTCTGCATAATTTTTTAACGTGGGATTGAACAATTACCTAGGCAATCTAGTAGAGCAAATATGTCTTCTTAACCTCTTCCCGGAAAAAAAACCAGTAAAAAAAAGTCTTTGTGATTCCAATTTCACAGCCCAGCACAATCATGTTCTGTCCTGGTGTCTCAACTGAATTAGCAGCATTATATCTGTGCATTCCAAATACTTTTGCCAGGAATTGTAGTGGGACATGCTTTAAGTTGCTTTGTCTGGTTAATTGGGAGTTCAAGCAAAGACAGCAGGCACCATGTTAATGTAGGAACTTAATGGGCTCATGACATTTCCTTGCTCGGTGTGTCTGGGCTGCACTGTGAAGCTGACGGTGTTTGTACTGGAAAAGAGGGAAACAAATGCTGCGTTTGATCTGGCTCTTGCAGAGCGTCAGTGGGAATCGTTAGGGATGTGTGAAGCACGTACAGAGCTCAGGTGAGCTGCTGCTCTCGGAGGTGTGAAACGTCTGTCACTCCCAAAGCACTGACACTGTTCAGCCAGTCAGACCAGAGCACATTCAGACCTTCCTCATGCTTTTTAACCACCTGAATTTGGAAGGAGAGCTAATTAAATATGTACAAAGCTTCATGTCTAACTTTATTATAAAATGCAACAGTGACACAATTTCTCAGGTGAAACCTACAATGGAAGTGATGAAAACATGCATTTCAAATGAAGCAGCTCTGCAGTCAAGATGAAAAGCAGGAGAGATCTTGCCTAGGCAAATTAACCTATCTACCCAGCTATTGTGTGCTGGAAAAATTATTTTTAGCATGCCTGTGACACATTTGATAATTACTTTTTTCTGTAATCAAAGGCTGTATTTAACGAAACAGAGATGAAATGGGGAGTTCAGCATGAAGGGAGAGATGTGTGTAATCATCTTTATCTGCTCATGTTAATGCTGTGGGAATGCACTGCCTCAGAACCGACAGTTATACCCCAGAAGAGGAGCAGAAATAATTACCCGTACTGAGTGCTTGCTAATATCCACTATAATAAATGTAAAAGGGGCTTGTGAAAGATTCGGTCCCAAGAGGTGCTTAGCAGGCTGCAGAACCAGAAAAATGGCATGGGAATGTGGCTACCTGCTCTGCCAGGTAGCTTCTCCTCCTTTTCCACACAGGCATCGTCTAACATTGAGATACCACGGAGTCCCTGAGTTGAGCCGGCTGCTGTGGGGTGCCCCTGTTGGGCAGTTCAGCCTAGGCTGCCCCTGAACCTGCAGGGTGGGGTTTGCAAGAGCAGAATTGTCAGGAACTGCAGCACCGGGGAAGGCAGGTTCTGTGCTAAGCTAACACAGTGCTGACAGCTGGCACAGCAGCCAAGGGCCATGCAGAGCATCTTAGGTTTGGTTGCTTGCAAAAGAAAAGATCCACTTGGAGGGGAAAAAAAGCCCACACAAACCAAAACAGGATAAAATCCAGTAATTCACACAAAACTATAAAATTAATGGAACCTCATTTAAAAATCAACATGAATTTTATATCATTCCACATGTCTTGTCCATTTAGGCTTTTTTTTTTTTTTTTTTTTAAATTAACAGCTTTCAAGTAAAGTACTGAAAAACACTTTGACTGGAGGGTTTTGGAATGAAATTACAAATTTAATGTGTAGTTTGTCAGCAATTGGGAATGGAATTTCTCCAGCCCCATTTTGCTGAGGGCATTTTCTCTTTTGTTAGTCTCTTTCTGATCATCTCTACTGCCTGAGAAAGGAAAAATCTATATTTTTATTAGCTGCACTGAAGAAATTGAGTGACAGGGGCCTTTTCCATGATTGACTGCTGACTTAAAAAAGAAGTTATGGCTGGGTTATGATTATTTTCTCCTGCCGTGATGAGATTAGAAAAAGTTGAAGTCAGCACCTAGTTGGGGACAGTCATCAATACAGATGATCTACAATAAAAATGAAATCTAGCATTTCATTCACCCTTCGAGCAGCAGTTCAGTTTCTGCGCTCACTTCCTCATTAAGAAACTTCCCTTCAAAGAACCATCATTAAATTATGTTTCTCTGCTTCTCAGGATGATGTGCACTTCCTAACTTAGCACTTACACAGTAGGAAAAAATAACTTTGAGGTTTTCAGTTCTCTCCATTGACTTGCAAGAGGAAAAAAATAATGGAATGACTCCTTTCAGGTCTGAAAAGAGGGTGAGAGATACTTATTCATCAATATACTTGGACAGCATGTCCCCCACCATGAACCTCTATGGTGTTTTCCTAAACTTTATCACAAACTTTAGCAAAGTTCTAATATGTTCAGTTTAGTGGATTTCACTTGAAGAGTGAATGTAGTTACTTAAACAGTATTTTGAAATATCCAAAGTGAAAAGTTTGGGAAGGCATTGAAGTCCAGTATATTCCCCATATTGCATTAAAATTCAGTGCTTTCACAGAAGGTATTAGTTAGAATTATTAAGAGGTTGCACTTATGTTTCAAGGCTTTACAAGTCAAGCGTCAGCCAGATGAAAATATATAATTGGAATCCAATTTTCTAAAATTAAACATAATTTGAGCCCAACAGCTCCCTGTGCAGCATCACATGGGTACCCTCAGTTGCACACAGCTGCCTGTGCTGGTCCAAGCTGACGAAACCTCATGGCTGAACTGTTGGAGGATGGTAGAGAAGGCACAATTAATAGTTAAATACTCTATTTTTAATGTTCATAGAATGGCCTGGGTTGGAAGGGACCTCAGAACATCTTGTTCCAATCCCCCTGTCACGGGCAGGGACACGTTTCACGAGATCAGGTTGTTCCAAGCCCTATCCAACCTGGCACTGAACACTTCCAGGACTGGGACATCCACAGCTTCCCTGGACAACCTGTGCCAGTGTCTCACCACCCTCACAGTAAAGAATTTCTTTCTACTATCTAATCTAAACCTGTCATTCACAAGCTGTTTAAAATCTGTACTCTTATCTTACTTATTTAGTTTAATTTTAACTTCATGCTCATTTTCTGAATGATTCTCTCCACGGGGGAAAATGGAAGTTTGTTCATTCTGTTATTCTGTGAAGAACCAACTGGGGAAACTTCACCAGACGCATCAGGTATTTTATTAACTATGCATTTCAGCAAATTAATTTTCTCAGCCTCGTTTCCTGAGAACAGGCAATTGTGTTGCAGAGATTCTGTTGTTGTTACTGCTCCATAATCCAAGCATTGCTCTGGTGGGCACTTCCCAGCCTACAGATTTGTCACTGGACTATTATGTTCTGCTCCACTGTTTTTTCTAATTATACTGTATATCCCTCTTCCCATAGCTTCCATCCCATCCAAACAATGCATTTTAATCATTTGATGGGACATTATTTCATAGCTTCTTCATAAAGTCTGATTGACAGTATTATGTCACGACACAAAATCAGTTCAAAGTTACATGCTTCAGCTTTGATTAGTGGTTCTGCTTTTCGTAGTTCACCAGAAGACAGCTAATACATTTCAGCTGGGCTGGCTTTTGCTTTGAAAGCTGGGCTTACTGTTATGGTATATGGAAATCAAGAGTATAACACATGTGAGTGTGACAAGTCAAAGTTCTGCTTATTCCATTAACACTGGGCTGTTGTGTTGGAGTTTGGTTGCTGTTCATTCATGGTAATAATCCACTTTTTTACTCAGCAGTTGGAGCATACCTAATACCAATTACAGCTTTTACCCTGTGTCAGACTGCTTTGAAATCCATGTTGTCGTATTTACTCTTCACTATTTATATCTGGGATTTGAGGAAAACAAAGTATAAGTCAAGAAAGGAGAGAGAGAGGAAAATATACCTGTTGGGTTAGAGGGCTCAGCTGTTTCTGGTGTGAATTGAAGAATTGCAAAGCAGTTCTTAGTCACCTAATTGCTCTCCATCAGTATTAATGTGCAGTTTATTCCAGCTAAACATGAACCACTTGGTGTGAAAAGCAATTACGAAGTGAAATCATAGACCCTAAACCCTCAGGGTTCAGGCAATTTTATTATAACCCATTGATGATTCCCACACAGACTTTACTTCCCATTCAGGTAATCTAGTTTACAAGCTATTTGAAAACTCATCTGCAGTTTATACCTAGTTGTTCCACATCTGAACAATATTACTTTGCCATTTTCAGATTTGCCTTCATTTATGATTATGTTATGCAATGACATCAAGATAATTAAACCACTCTCCATGACAGGATCTGTTTCAAATTTCCTGGTGAAGCATCTCAATATGGGTCTGTTGTGCTACACTGTGCAGGAGGAACCTAACCCTGCCCTCATTAAAAAACAAGTAATTTTGCTGGAAGGAAGACAATATAATAATTGTCTAATAAATATAGTAATATCAGAGGGAGCAAATTGCATATCTTGCATTCTCTTAATTTCTCAGAAGTTTGGAGTGGGGGAACTCAGCAATTCTGCCTCCATCAACAGCCCTAAAGTGCTCTCAGGCATCAGCCATGTAAAGGGAAATTGCCCACAGCACAAAAGCCACTCAAGGGTTTAATTAAGTTTGCCAAAGCTGTCTGGGGTTCAGTGTCCCGGCACCTGTAGATGCCTTTCCTGGCTGTGCACAGGCTTGCAGCTTGTGCTGGACTGGTGGGGTTAAACCCAGCATGGGTTTGCTGGCATTCATTGCCCTCTCCTCATCTGGGGTGGCTGAAGGACATTCACACTCTCCTTAGAAACCTCTCCCAGTGCAAACCCAGCCAAGCCTGAAATTGTCCTACCAGCTGCACATAAGCTGTGCTTTTGTTGAGCCCTCCCCCTCCCTTCTCCCCTGCCCACACGTCTTGTCTTGCAGCTTCACTCCTGGGAGAGCTCTGGACACAGAGAGTGTTTTCTGTGGAAGGACACAGAAGGAGCCAAACCATTTTCCACACACAGTCAGGACATAGAAGTTTTTTATCTCATAGATGAAGAAACAGATTTGGCCTCAGGCAAGGTGCCCTGGGTATTATGTCCTGTAATGAGATAGTGAACAGAACATTTTCATCTCCTCCTCTCTTGAGGTGAATTTCCAGATGGCTCACTCCTGCCTCTATATTCAGTAATTTATTCTTTCACCCAAATCAGCAAATTAAAATATGAGTTCTCTTCCTGGCTGACATTCGCATATTCATTAAACATTTCATTAAATTATTTCACATTTTTAATTATGCTCACTGACAGCTCAGGATGTACCTATCTCGTGGCAATCTAAATTGGCAGAGCTGTACCTCGGACCTGAAAGGGCACCACCATTCCTCCCCATGGCCAAAACGCAGCAGTGTCAGAGAGGGGCTGAACTTCCAACAGGCACTTTACCATTGCAGACTGCCTCCCCTTCAGTTCCAAATTCCTTTTCAATATTTCCATATTCAGCAGCACCAAAATTATCTTCACAAGCATGCATGCATAATATGCTTATAGGCCCTGGCATGTCATATTCTGATTTATATTCATGGGTTTGACAGTAAGGTTTGTTTTATATTTGATTCAAAGACTTCATTAATATGAAATTAGCACAAAATGTAGTCAAATAAGAGGAAGAATATAAACTGGTGGACTGTCTTTTTAAATTCTGACTTGAACCCCTTTGGTGAAGTCAACATTTTCTAGAAAATAGTTTTATTGAATACACTGGATTATATTATACAATCCTGATTTTTAAGGACAGCTGTAATAGCTGGAAGATTAATCCATTCAAATGAGAAAATAAATTACACTGGTAATTTATTGGTTTGGCAAACTATGTGAAAGACTGCTTTTCTTGGGTGTGATGTAGAAAAACATTGATTGTGTGAGCACTGCAAGGTGAGATTTGTGTAATCATGAGGTACTTGCTAAATCAAAGAAAAATAGCACAGTAATAAAACTTCATTTGTTCACTCCAATGCTTATTGATTAATGTTTATTTTCTCATTTCGGTTCAATACACATTTTGTGAAAAAGCCAACTGCTGGTGACAAGAGAGCATAAATGATTTGACAGTGAATTAGTTTGGCACCAGACAGCAAATTTGGCACTGAGCAGAGTTCAGAAAACAAGTTTAGATATGACACAGAATAAGGTTGGAGCTGTATGGCTGAATATTAATTCCTTCAAATTCACTACGGGTTCCATAATTCTCTAGGTTCATAAGTCCCTGAAGGGTTTACAACTCTGACCCTGTCTTCTAGAAATTTCACAACTTACACTTAAGTGAAAAAAACAGTTTAATAGAAATACTGGCAAACCTTAACAAAAAGCAGCTCTACTTGTTTGGCTCTTAAGAGCAGTAATGAAATAGATGGAAGGAGAAAAAATGTGTAAAATAAATGTATGTTTAAGTCATATATTAGACAATGCTATTGTGATAACCTGCATGCAGCTTTTCTCCAGTGGGATTTACTCATTGTGAGTACATGAGACCATGCTGGAAAGCACAGATGAAAACTACAGGAATGTGAATTATTTCCTTCCTTAGTTAAAATGTGCACAAACTTAAGCTGTCAGAGATTGGTAAAGAACCAGGATTTTCTAGGAGGGTTTTTTCTTACTTTCTTGCCACATCTCTAATTTTATTAAAAAGCTTTTAAGAAGCATTGCAGGAAGTAGCTTCTAGTTTTGGAGAACAAATATTTACCTTCCATAGAAATCATATATGAGAATATTGCAAAGTCACCTGCAATAATGTCACTTTGACTGGAAATAGATTCCAGGGCTTTATCTCTTACTTTAGTCATGCCTAACCTTGATTTTTAGTGATGATCATGTAAATAGAAATCAAGACTAGTGTATCAGTAACACCATCAAAGTTGACTTCAGGAGCCTATTTCAGTAACTTGGACAAAAGGCAAGTTCTCCTGGGGATGGTCTGGTCTTCTGACACCTTTTTTATTCATGAAGTGAGGAATGGAATAATAAATGCATTTATTATGCAAGATCAGTAACAAAGAGTGGCATGATTTGTGAGGCTTATTAGTACCTTAAAGTTTGTTGCCAACAAAATTTTGCTCACGTTCCAGAAAAATACTTTATTGCATCTTTAATGTGGCAATGGAATATTGTGCTAAACTTATTATAGTATTTATTTTTGTTATGTACAGAAACTACAGTGACGAGCATTTTCTAGAATTGGGAAATTAAAAAGGTTATTACTCTCTATCTGAAGAAAATTATTACTGTCATTACAAGGCTATTATTTCTATTCATTTTCAGTGCAACAAACTGGCTTTGTAAGATTTTGTTCTTCTTCCCTCCCACCCCCACATCTGTCTCGTCTCTGCTGATCTTAGGTTAATGAAGAGCCACATTGATTTTGTCTATGCAGAACATATACAGATCTCATTTTAGGTTCAAAAATAAATTTTCTTACAAAGAATATCAATGACGTGATCAATCAGAGAGTGCCTTTATAACTTGATGTGCTAACTATATTTTTGAGGCTTACTCTCATGCTGGTTTATTCTTTTATGCCTAATTAGTCTTTGAATAACAGACGAAATGATGCATACATTTCTTCCTTCAGATTATTCATTCACGACATTTGAAGGCTTCTGTTTCCTAATGCAAATATACATGACTGCTTGATACAGTTTTTAAATTTGATTTTTGTCAAGGAACAGTGTCATAATCATTATTAAATATCAAGCAAAAAGCCCCATCAGTTACAAGACTTACAGATGAGCCTCCTCTGCAGTCTGTGCTGAGGAATAAAGAATGTAAACTTTGTCTGATAAATGCATGGGCTCACTGCAAGTTAGAGCAAACATGAAAATCAACTGGCATCCATGATAACACTGGGAGGTTTTGGGATTGCTGGCTTCATTTCTGCTCTCTGTTGTCCTTTCTAATGTCAGCTGGTATATTCCTTTCAGCAGGGAGATGCCCTTGGTTGTGCCTATGAATTAGGTCTTGGAATGAATCTCTAGACTGGACGAGGCTCCAGTAACAAAGCTGAGTTCTGTGTGAAATACATCATCATGTCATGACTGACTAAATACATTTTAAAGATGATTAACTTTAATACAGAACTGCAAGCTTTAATTTTACATGTACTGGGTACCATTCTGTGTTAATTTGGATATGTAGTGCTTGGCTTTTAAATTTATGGCATCCCCATGACATTTCATAACATGAAATGATGAGCAAATTTTCTGTCTTAACTCCTCCATCAAGTGGCTTCTCAAGAAATGTTACTCCCTAACTTGGGCTGTGCAAAACTTGTCAGGAAGCAGAATGTCTGATCTTTTAAATGCTAAGAAGATATTAAAAACAAAAAGGGCAAAAGATCAGTATTATTTGCCTTTTTCTGTGAATACTTTGCCACTTATACAACTCACTGACCTCTTGGCCTCTTCTAGCACAGCATCACTGGCATTTCAAACTAGAGAAAGTTTTGAATCATCATTACATGTTAAGAAAATATTTTTTTTATTCCAAATATGGAATGGGTGAGGTTCATGACAGGAGTATTCAGCCTTTGATCAGTGAATTTTTTAGGTTCTGGTATTTCATGATTCACCAATATTAGAATAACTTTTACCATTTGAAAAACCAGATATATTCCCACTTTCCAAACATCAAGTTCTCCATTCTCCCACTGTAGTCCTGGTATGAAGCATCACAGAATTTTCAGAACTGAAAGGACAACATGATTTATATGTATAAAAGATACTTGGGGTAATTTTTGTAATGTTCTAATAAAAGTGATTGGATGTAACTTGTTCCTGCTTTCCAGGACAGTGTTGTTGGATTTATATACAAAAAGGGTCAGAATTTATTGTGGTAGCACAAAAGTCTCAAAAATTGTAAATCAACAGAGAAGTTCATATGTAAAAGATAGAACTTCCGCAGCAGGTTTATTGTGCCTAATTTGGAATGCACACAACCCTTTGACATCCTCACATGCCTCACTGTCACGGAGAACTGAAATCCAAACCCCCAGCTTCCAGCATCAAATGTCACTACAGTGCTGGGGAGAAGCAGTTTCCATGTTTTAACTGTGTATATCCATGCTTTAGCACACAAAGGTTGGATTGATTTCACCAAGCATTAACGTGGAAAAGATGCCCAGCTCAGGTGAGGCAGGTGTCTGCTTTGGCCATGCAGGTAAAGCACAGACCAGCACATTTGTGCTGCTGAAGTGCCCTGGGCAGGTGCCTGTGGGCACATTTGCATGGATACCATGCCTAGACACCGATTCCTTGTGCTTGTGAAAACAGAACATTTTTTAAATGGTTTAGAACACGAGCTCTGAGTGTTTATTAAAAAATCAGGACTAATTTATGTGGACTCTTAATAGAAGAATATAAAATTACATAACCTGCACATACTTCCCTTCAGTGTGCATCACGTTTCCTGCATGACAAGCTGGAAACTTTCTGATTTGTGTATTAGTCGATTTTTTCTTACACCTGAGAGGGCAAGTTACAAAGCAGACAGATGTTCACAACCCGCATTTACAAGCTTAGAAACTCCCTACCAGATGCCAAGCCATTCCATACTCTCAGATACCTATTCCAATACCTCTGACCCTTCTGTTTCCATGTGTGAGAGGACGGCCTTTCCATGCTGATATACGGCAAACCATTCAGTAAAACTCTCTGCGATCCACAATCGAAAACTTTACATACTCCCACAGACGTTTGTAGAAGTTTCCAGTGCCACCTTACGCTATTTTCTGTAAGAAGGGATACCTTCAGCAAGAACAGCCGGGCGAAGAAGGCCCGTTTGGGCTGAAGCGGTGCCGGTTCGGGAGCGCTGAGCGCTCCAACGGCGGAGCAGCAGCACCGGCGCTGCCCGGCCCGGGCTGTGCCCGCCGCTCCCCGGGGGTTGAGCGGGCGTGGGGCCGTTCGCTCCGCAGGCCGGGCTCCCCTCAGCGCACCGGGGCAACGCCTGGGACCAGCGGGCGCCTCTCCAGCACGGGCACAACCGGGACCCTGGGCCGGGCCCCCTCGCCCCGCGGGGTGCGGGGAGCCGGCCCGGCGCTGCCCGCGTCCGGTGAGTACCTCCCGCGGGCCGGGCGGCCCCTG